>ML111871.1:0-43044 GCA_003697995.1 Taxidea taxus jeffersonii
GGACATCCCTGCCATGTTCCTGACCTTAGCGGAAAAGCTCTCAGTTTTTCTCCATTGAGAATGATACTTGCCGTGGGTTTTTCATAGATGGCTTTGATGATATTGAGGTATGTGCCTTCTATCCCTACACTTTGAAGAGTTTTCATCAGGAAGGGATGCTGTACTTTTTCAAATGCTTTTTCAGCATCTATTGAGAGTATCATATGGTTATTGTTCTTTCTTTTGTTAATGTATCGTATCACACTGATTGATTTGTGGATGTTGAACCAATCTTGCTGCCCTGGAATAAATCCCACTTGGTCGTGGTGAATAATCCTTTTAATGTACTGTTGGATCCTATTGGCTAGTATTTTGGTGAGAATTTTCGCATCTGTGTTCATCAAGGATATTGGTCTGTAATTCTCTTTTTTGATGGGATCCTTGTCTGGTTTGGGGATCAAGGTGATGCTGGCCTCATAAAATGAGTTTGGAAGTTTTCCTTCCATTTCTATTTTTTGGAACAGTTTCAGGAGAATAGGAATTAATTCTTTTAATGTTTGGTAGAATTCCCCTGCAAAGACATCTGGCTCTTGGCTTTTGTTTGTTTGGAGATTTTGGATGACTGTTTCAATCTCCTTACTGGTTATGGGCCTATTCAGGTTTCCTATTTCTTCCTGGTTCAGTTTTGGCAGTTGATATGTCTCTAGGAAAGCATCCATTTCTTCCAGATTGTCAAATTTGTTGGCACAGAGTTGCTCATAATATGTTCTTATGATTGTTTGTATTTCTTTGGTGTCGGTTGTGATCTCTCCTGTTTCATTCATGATTTTATTTATTTGGGTCCTTTTTCTTTTCTTTTTGATAAGTCTGGCCAGGGGTTTATCAATCTTCTCGATTCTTTCAAAGAACCAGCTCCTAGTTTCGTTGATTTGTTCTATTGGGTTTTTTTTTTTAATCTATTTCATTGATTTCTGCATTGATCTTTATTATTTCTCTTCTCCTGCTGAGTTTAGGCTTTCTTTGTTGTTCTTTCTCGAGCTCTTTTAGGTGTAGGGTTTGGTTGTGTATTTGAGACCTTTCTTGTTTCTTGAGAAAGGCTTGTATCGCTATATATTTTCCTCTCAGGACTGCCTTTGCTGTGTCCCACAGATTTTGGACCGTTGTGTTTTCATTATCATTTGTTTCCATGATTTTTTTCAATTCTTCTTTAATTTCCTGGTTGACCCATTCATTCTTTAGAACGATGCTGTTGAGTCTCCATGTATTTGGACTCTTTCCAAATTTCCTCTTGTGATTGAGTTCTAGCTTCAGAGCATTGTAGTCTGAAAACATGCAAGGAATGATCACAATCTTTTGATACTCGTTGAGACATGATTTATGACCCAGGATGTGATCTATTCTGGAGAATGTTCCATGGGCACTAGAGAAGAATGTGTATTCTGTTGCTTTGGGATGGAATGTTCTGAATATATCTGTGATGTCCATCTGGTCCAGTGTGTCATTTAAGACCTTTATTTCCTTGTTGATCTTTTGCTTGGATGATCTGTCCATTTCAGTGAGGGGAGTGTTAAAGTCCCCTACTATCATTGTATTATTGTCAATGTGTTTCTTTGATTTTGTTATTAATTGGTTTATATAGTTGGCTGTTCCCATGTTAGGGACATAGATATTTAAAATTGTTAGATCTTCTTGTTGGACAGACCCTTTGAGTATGATACAGTGTCTTTTCCCATCTCTTATTATAGTCTTTGGCTTAAAATCTAATTGATCTGATATAAGGATTGCCACCCCAGCTTGCTTCTGATGTCCATTAGCATGGTAAATTGTTTTCCACCCCCTCACTTTCAATCTGGAGGTGTCTTGGGGTCTAAAATGAGTTTCTTGTAGGCAGCATATAGATGGGTTTTCTTTTTTTATCCATTCTGAAGCCCTGTGTCTTTTGATTGGGGCATTTAGCCCATTTACATTCAGGGTAACTATTGAGAGATATGAATTTAGTGCCATTGTATTGCCTGTAAGGTGACTGTTACTGTATATTGTCTGTGTTCCTTTCTGATCTAATACTTTTAGGGTCTCTCTTTGCTTATAGGACCCCTTTTAATATTTCCTGTAGAGCTGGTTTGGTGTCTGCAAATTCTTTCAGTTTTTATTTGTCCTAGAAGCTTTTTATCTCTCCTATTTTCAATGATAACCTAGCTGGATATAGTATTCTTAGCTGCATGTTTTTCTCGTTTAGTGCTGTGAATATACCATGCCAGTTCTTTCTGGCCTGCCAGGTCTCTGTGGATAAGTCTGCTGCCAATCTAATATTTTTACCATTGTATGTTACAGACTTCTTGTCCTGTGATGCTTTCAGGATTTTCTCTTTGTCGCTAAGACCTGTAAATTTTACTATTAGATGATGGGGTGTGGACCTATACTTACTGATTTTTAGCGGGATTCTCTGCACCTCCTGGATTTTGACGCTTGTTCCCTTTGCCATATTAGGGAAGTACTCTACAATAATTCTCTCCAATATACCTTCTGTTCCCCCCTCTCTTTCTTCTTCTTCTGGAATCCCAATTATTCTTATGTTGTTTCATCTTATGGTACCACTTATCTCTCAAATTCTCCCCTCTTGGTCCAGTAGTTGTTTGTCTCTCTTTTGCTCAGCTTCTTTATTCTCTGTCATTTGGTCTTCTATATCACTAATTCTTTCTTCTGCCTCATTTATCCTGTCTTGTGCCCATTTTTTGACATGATTATCTGTTTTGTGTGTTGAGTTTGAGGTGTTCTTTATAGATTCTGGATATCAGCCTTTTGTCTGTACTGTCATTTGCAAATATCTTCTCCCATTCCGTAGGTTGCCTCTTTGTTTTGTTGACTGTTTCCTTTGCTGTACAGAAGCTTTTGATCTTGATGAAGTCCCAAAAGTTCATTTTCGCTTTTGTTTCCTTTGCCTTTGGAGACATATCTTGAAAGAAGCTGCTGTGGCTGATATAGAAGAGGTTTACTGCCTATGTTCTCCTCTAGGATTCTAATAGATTCCTGTCTCACGTTGAGGTCTTTTATCCATTTCGAGTTTATCTTTGTGTAAGGTGTAAGAGAATGGTTGAGTTTCATTCTTCTACATATAGCTGTCCAATTTTCCCAGCACCATTTATTGAAGAGACTGTCCTTTTTTCACTGTATATTTTTTCCTGCTTTGTTGAAGATTATTTGACCATAGAGTTGAGGGTCCATATCTGGGCTCTCTACTCTGTTCTACTGGTCTATGTGTCTGTTTTTATGCTAGTACCATGCTGTCTTGGTGATCACAGCTTTGTAGTAAAGCTTGAAATCAGGCAACGTGATGTCGCCAGTTTTGTTTTTCTTTTTCAGCATTTTCTTAACAATTCGGGGTCTTGGTTTTTGATATAACATTCAATGATTCATCAGTTCAGTATAATACCCTGTGTTCATTACATCACATGCCCCCCTTAATGGAATTACAGATTTGGCGTGGGAGAAGACTAGGAGGAAAATTTCCTGAGAGGGCATATGAGATTAAAAAAAAAAAACAACAACAACTTTGGGGCACCTGGGTGGCTCAGCGGGTTAAAGCCGCTGCCTTTGGCTCGGGTCATGATCCCAGGGTCATGGGATCGAGCCCCGCATCGGGCTCTCTGCTCTGCGGACAGCCTGCTTCCTCCTCTCTCTCTGCCTGCCTCTCTGTCTACTTGTGATCTCTGTCTATCAAATAAATAGATAAAATCTTTAAAAAAACTTTATCAAATGAATGAATACAACATGATTTTTTAAAACTAGTTCCTCCTAAAGACTTTTTGGTTATTCCTATCCTTTTAAAAAAAATATTTTATTTATTCATTTGACAGAGAGAGAGAGAGAGAGAGAGAGAGAACAAACAGGCAGAGTAGCAGGCAGAGGGAGAAAGAGAAGCAGGTTCCTCACCAAGAAAGGAGCGGGAATTGATCCCAGAACCCTGGGTTCATGACCTAAACTGAAGGGAACCGCTCAACCAAAGTCCACCCAGGTGTCCCCCTTGTCTTCTACAATTAGCAAGGATGGTGCCACAGATTTTCTTATGTTGATATCTTAGTGACCAGGGAAGGCTTATCTGTGCTATAGTCATAGAAGTATAACTGCTTTGAGGAAGGTTGTGCACATTTTACAGACTGACAGATATTGTCATGGAAGGGCCTATTTAGCCAGATCGGTTCCATCTTGGTTAAACAGTGATTTTGTTGGTTATGCAGTAAAACTTAAAGGTGACCGTGCCCCCCACTCCAGGGGAACTTACTTAAAAGCAAGTCTGGCAAACCAGTAAAATATGGTCGACCAGTCCCTGATTACAGAGCCCAGAATACAAGGACGAGTCAGGCCAGGTGGAAGCATCCAGTCAGTAAAGCACACATACTATTTCCCTAACCACCAAAGAATGGGGGCCCCGCCTTTTGGGCGCCAATTCTGACCAAGGTGATAGGCCAGTTTAAATAGCTACTATAGGGCGAATTGTAATTCAATTGGCCACCTGTGTGTGACCTAGCATGACTATACAACTTTCTCTGTGTGTTACAATCTCATTGGCCACCTGTGTGACCAGGCTTAACCACATGGCCTTCAAAGCTGTGATCACCAAGATGGCATGGTACTGCCATAAAAACCAGACACATAGATCAGTGGAACAGAGTAGAGAGCCCAAATATGGACCCTCAACTCTATGGTCAAATAATCTTCAACAAAGCAGGAAAAAATATACAGTGGAAAAAAGACTGTCTCTTCAATAAATGGTGCTGGGAAAATTGGACAGCTATATGTAGAAGAATGAAACTCGACCATTCTCATACACCATACACAAAAGATAAACTCGAAATGGATAAAAGACCTCAAAGTGACACAGGAATCTATTAGAATCCTAGAGGAGAACATAGGCAGTAACCTCTTCTATATCAGCCACAGCAACTTCTTTCAAGATATGTCTCCAAAGACAAAGGAAACAAAAGTGAAAATGAACTTTTGGGACTTCATCAAGATCAAAAGCTTCTGTACAGCAAAGGAAACAGTCAAGAAAACAAAGAAGCAACCCACGGAATGGGAGAAGATATTTGCAAATGACACTACAGATAAAGGGCAGATATCCAAGCTCTATAAAGAACACCTCAAACTGAACACACACAAAACAGATAATCACGTCAAAAAATGGGCAGAAGACATGAACAGGCACTTCCCCAAAGATGACATACAAATGGCTAAGAGACACATGAAAAAATGTTCATCATCATTAGCCATCAGGGAGATTCAAATCAAAACCACACTGATATACCACCTTACACCAGTTAGAATGGCCAAAATTAGAAAGACAGGAAACAACATGTGTTGGAGAGGATGTGGAGAAAGGGGATCCCTCTTACACTGTTGGTGGGAATGCAAATTGGTGCAACCACTTTGGAAAACAGTGTGGAGATTCCTTTCCATCAGAAAGGATGAATACCCAACTTTTGTATTAAATTAAAAATTAAAAATAGAGCTTCCCTATGACCCTGCAATAGCACTACTGGGTATTTACGCCGAAGATACAGATGTAGTGAAAAGAAGGGCCATCTGTACCCCAATGTTCATAGCAGCAATGGCCACAGTCGCCAAACTGTGGAAAGAACCAAGAAGCCCTTCAGTGGACGAATGGATAAGGAAGATGTGGTCCATATACACTATGGAGTATTACGCCTCCATCAGAAAGGATGAATACCCAACTTTTGTATCAACGTGGATGGGACTGGAAGAGATTATGCTGAGGGAAATAAATCAAGCAGAGAGAGTCAATTATCATATGGTTTCACTTATTTGTGGAGCATAACAAATAACACAGAGGACATGGGGAGATGGAGAGGAGAAGGGAGTTGAGGGAAATTGGAAGGGGAGTTGAACCATGAGAGACTATGGACTCTGAAAAACATTCTGAGGGTTTTGAAGGGGCGGGGGGTGGAAGGCTGGGGGAGCCAGGTGGTGGGTTTTATGGAGGGCACGTATTGCATGGAGCACTGGGTGTGGTGCATGAACAATGAATTTTGTTACCCTGAAAAGATATTAAATAAGTAATTTTTTTTTTAAGTTAGTCTGTGAGGCTGGGAGGGATCGCTCTCTCTCTAAGAGGCGGCCCCGAGACCCGTTGGTTTGATTCTTGATGCTTGGCGTGAGATAAAGCTTTGCTTGACCTTTGCTTTGTATCAGTCTCACTCCTCTGATAACGGACCCTAACAGTCAAACTGCACTCTAAAATGGCTACATCTACATCAACATCAAATACTGGTTATTTTCAATGCTTTTAGTTTTGTCAATCTTATAAGTAAGGTTCATATCTCCTCTTAATTTTTATTTACTTCTATGTATGGTTGGGCATGTTTTCACATATTTATTCACATATTTATTGGTAGTTTGTACTCCCTTTTATTTTTTTAAGATTTTATTTATTTTAGAGAGAGAGCATGAGAGAGAACACACAAGCAGGGGGGAGGACAGAGGCAGAGGGAGAAGCAGACTCCCTGCTGAGCAGGGAGCTCAATGTGTGACTCTTTCCCAGGACCTTGAGATCATGACCTGAGCTGAAGGCAGATACTTAACTACCTTCCCTCCTCCCACCTGGTGACTGAGCCACCCAGGCGCCCTGTACTTCCTTTTTATTGAAATGTCTACATAAATATCTTGCTATTGGCATTTAGAAAAATACTATCAGTGGCTATTATTTAGTACTGCTTTTGGTTCTGGCCAAAATTCTTCCAGGAACTTTAAAATCATTCCGTTAAACAATCCTTCTTAGCACATGGAGCTGTGGTGTTTTTTAAAATTTTTAACATTTTTAAAAATTTAAATATATAATGTAACCCCACCATCTTCCCCCAATACGCTCCCCCCACCCCCCTCAGTTTGTTTTATGACATTAAGAGTCTCTTTTGGTTTGTCTCCCTCCTGATCCCATCTTGTTTCATTTATTCTTTTCCTACCCCCTGCTGTGATGCAGAAAAGATAGCCAAATAATTCTCTCATTTATAGACCAGGACAATTGCAGAATGTGGAAAAGTTAAGAAAACTAACATTTGTGGGTATAAATGTTTGTGAGTCTGTATATACAAATGTGAGCATGACAAAAACTGGCTGAAGATCCCGAGTCTACACAGATGCCAGCCATACTCTACCTCTTTCAGGATATGTTTGCCAGTTAGTTGCCTGAAAGTTTTAGATTGAGCTCCTGGTCTACTAGCTAACCAGCCTAGTGTGTACTAGAGTCTACTCATTCTCAAAGAAGAAAAGACATAATGATACCATCACCAAAGGAGAAACGACACAGAGCTCTCTTGAGAATGTAAAAAAGAAGCAACTGTACCTTCAAGTGAAGAAGATATTAAGAGCTACAATAATCCATCCCCCCCACCTTTTTTAACTGTTTGTACTTGGGATGTCTATACATAGGTGTTATCAGCAATGTTAAATCTAAGTTTCAGGCTGATATTTTTTATATGCCCACTTCTCAAACCTGACCTATACAAAACTGCCTTCCATGAGTTGTACATTAAGAAACTTTGATTGTCCTTTACATTTCTGGTAACCCTAGCAATGTTATTAAAATAAATTCCTTATAAAGATACCTATATCACAATTGATATCCAAAACTAACTACCACTGTTAACAGACATTAGGTGTGGTCTCAACATCCTGCATATAATCTTGCAAACAGAAGTTTGACAATACTTAATGAGAGAACAAATAGCTAAATAAATTAGCACACCATATTGGTCTTATTCCTAAGACCAATGTCTGACATTCTGAGACTCTGCCCACTTTCTCTGGGTTGGAACACTTCTTATTATGCTCCTACCATCTAGTGATCTTCCTATCTTTAATTTACTTTTTTTTCTTGATTGTCCTTCCTGAGCTGTCTTCATTTATCTCCAACTTTCAAGACCTGTAATACACACTGCCTTTATTACTCATTAGAGAGTAGGTAGAATTTTTAGTTGTCATTTATCACCTCTCCTCTGTGAACCTTTTCTTCCCCCAAGGTCTGTAAATATCTGGAAATCTAGGGCCATATTTTATACTTAAGTGCATTCCCTGTACCCTATCCCTTTTCCCCAACTGCAAAACACAGACCTCAGAGGAGGAAGAGCTCATGAAATATTGGCTGACCATGAATTATTTTTTTGCTGCAGACCTAATGGTTTGTTTCCTGCTGTTGCTTCACAGTCATAGATGGCTCAATGATAGCTCTTTGGTTGTTTCTTAAGTAACCAGGCCTCCACCTTCTCAGCACATGTTAAACTGAACAAAGCTATGTGAATGATGAACAGCACTTCAGAGCACAAGTGACATTTCAGAGTCTTATTGCTAAGAACTGTGCCTCTTAATTAAATATTAAATAAGTTTTGTAGGTGGCACTGATTAGACTGCTAAAAAAAAACTTCTATACCTGAATCTGCTTAAGACAAAAACTAGTAGCAGTCGCTCCTCTGTCAGACAGTTATAATTAGGGTCTTTATTACAGGTGTCAGAGGTTATTTAAGTCACCTGGCTCTTTCAGATTAATTTAATCACCTGAACAAGCATATTTCTTCTACTGAGAATGGTTTTTTAAAAAGATTTTATTTATTTATTTGGCAGAGAGAGAGAGATCACAAGCAGGCAGAGATGGGGGAAGAAGGCTCCCTGCTGAGCAGAGAGCCCGATTTGGGGCTCGATCCCAGGACCCTGAGATCATGACCCGAGCCGAAAGCAGAGGCTCAATCCACTGAGCCACCCAGGTGCCCCTTCTACTGAGAATGTTTTAACCAGTGACAGTAACAGCTGTGTACATCAATACAGAATGCTATATAAAAAATAACCCTAAAGATGACAATCCAAACCTTTTTGCCGTTTCAGCAATACAGAGTCACTTATAGCCTATGGAATTCCTTATCTTTAACAATGTACCTAATATACCATCATAATTCAATTTAAGTAAATCACACTATATATATTTGATAAAATGTCAAAAATTTTGTTGCTTCTCATCCTTACTTTCTTTTCTCTGCTACACAATAATAATGGTAACAGGTAACATTCATTGACCACTCAATGCTCCAGATACTGTGCTAAGCACTCTTCACATGTGTAATCTTTTTTTTTACTTGATTAACACATTCATTTACTTCAGAAAGTAGTGTCAAAAGTATCTGTGTGACCAATATGAGGGGGATCAGCAAACACAAAACCCCAATATTTACTTACACTGTCTCAATCACACGTGTAATCTAACTGAATCCTCACATATTTTCCTTAGATAATTTTGGGAACTTCTATGGTTCTAAATATCACTAACAACCGTATATAACCTCATCCTCCAATTCCACTCTCCCTCTGAAAATCCACACCCACATTTCCAAATGTTTATAGAGATTTCCTGATGTCCAGAACAAACTTATCTATTTCCCACTTTCTTCCTCATCTTCCTCATCTTCAGACATATACACACTTGTTCCTCAAAGTCTGCTCCCCTTCTTATGTTTTATATTTAGCTAGTACAACTACAGCCCACTGGATTTCTCAGTACACATTTTAAAATCACACTGCCTGTGTCTGAAATACCGCAATCACTTGACAGCCATGCCAAATGGGAAAAGTACTTAATCTTTTCATGTCAGAGTTTCCTTTACTGAAAAACTGAAGATATTAATAATACCTATATCATAGGGTAATTGTGAAGAATAAAAGGGAGTATACTAAAATGTTTATAATAGTATCTAATATATAATGATTGTTTGGTAAACTTACATGTGAAATATTTTACTTTTCTTTGACTTCTCCTTTTCCCCCTTACCAGCCACATACAGGTAAGTTGCTAGATCTCACTAATTCCAGTTTAAATTTTTTTCTTATATGCAACCTCTGCCATTCTTCTAGCCCAGGCTCAGTATTTCTCACCTTTACAGATTCCTCAGCCTTGCCACTCCACTCCACTCCATCATCAATGCTGCAAAAGCAGGTATTATTACACCCTTCCATTGCTTAAAAATCTTTTGTGGCTTCCCAGAACCTTAAAAGATAAAAAACAACTTCATAACCCGGGACATATAGATCTACCATCCAGGCCCTCTGGCTAGGGGCAGCACAGATCAGACCTTATAAGGCCTGATCAACAACAATAAAAATTTTGGTGTTTGTTCTGAAAATCATGGTACGCCATTAAAGGATTTTAAGCTGGGCAATGTCATGATCAAATCAATTTTTTAAAACTGAAGTATAACTGACATACAACATTATGTTAGTTTCAGGTATATAACACAATGATTCAGTATTTGTATACATAACAAAATAATCACTGCAGTGAATCTAATTACCATCTGTCAGTATACAAACATACAAAAACATTTCCTTGTGATGAGAACTTTAAAGATTTACCCTGTTAGCAGCTGTCAAGTATGCAAAACAATATACTTACTATAGTCGCCATGCTATACATTATATCCACATGACTTATTTTATAACTGGAAGTTTATAACTCTGAACCCCCTTCACCATTGCACTCTCCCCCAAACCCCGTTCCCTTTAGCAACCATCGATCTGTTTTATGTATTAGAAGCTTGGTTTTGTTTGCTTACATCAATTTTTAAAAGGTAATTTTGGCTATACTATGAAGACCACAATATAGGAGCCTAAAGATGGAAGTGTACATTCTACTACAGTTTAACTGGTGAGAGATGATGGATCAGGATGGAAGCAATGGAGGTGGAGAGATTAAAAAAGATATGTAGTAGCAAAAACATGGAAAACTAGGCAATGCAATCACATGGATTTTTCATATGCCTGGATAAGCTGATATGCAATGGAGAAAGACCAAACTAGAAGAGCAGAAGAGGCTGGTAGTCTTGTTTTGGAAGTGCCAGGTTTGAGGTGCCTTGAGACAATCTCAGGGAGAAGATAAGTAGGAAGGTTTCCAATTCCAGTTATTCCAGGCTGAGTTATTTAAATTTTCATGCTGAAAATATCTAAAATTACTGCATAAAATATTTCAAAAACCCAGTTTCTTAAAAGTATCAAAGAGCCAACAGTATGATAAAGAACTATTAAGCCAATTTTTGAAAGAAAGTAAAAACCCAAAGAAAGAAGTTAAGCAACCTAAACTGCATTTCCCCCAGGGACAATTGCTAATCTAGGGAAAACCTATTTGACAGCCTGTTCAGGCTAGAGACACATGTGAGAATTCAAGAACCCAAGTGAAGAGTCTTCCACATTAATGCAGGAGGTACTTTCACATTAAACTAGGACCTCAAAAGGCTACACTCTGAATATAGAGAAACTAGAAGTAAATCACATTAAAGTACAGGACTGAGGAGGTTGTCTACTGCTAAAGCAGATGGAGTAGGGAACCTTTTCCCTAAAGGCTGCAATCACCACTTCAGTGACTTTCTGTGAATTTGATGTTCAATGTGCATCCATCCTGGTGTAGTCCAAAAAAAACCCTCAATTTCATTTCTGTTAAAAATGGTTCCAGGCTAGTATTCCTATATTTAGCAGAAGTAAATGCAAATTCTCCCCAGAGGAAGGCTCTTCTACCTTATTCCTCAAACTACCACTATAAACAGAATTTCAAAACAATAAACAACATAGCCAGATATCCAAGTACCTGAGGTACTGGAGTAAAACCAGTAGTAGAACATCTAACATCAGAATTAGACTTAAGTAATTGGAATTATCAGACAGACTTTAAAACAACTATGCTTATTATATTTAGAGGTGGCAAGTAGGCAGTTGGATACAGAGGTCTAAATATCAGAAGAGAAGTCAAGGCCAGAAATACATTTCTGGTAGACATTGGTAGATAGATAACTGAAGCTGGGGGTATGAGCTAGGAAGAGAATAAAGAGGAGAAGAAAAGGGAGTATAGGACTGAGCCTTAAGGAATGCGAACATTTAAAGCCACTGGAGTTCACAGAACCACTTTGGATCCAAATCAATACCCAATTCCCAATGTGAGGCCTAAGGAGTTAAGATTTTACTGGGTTCCTGTGTAATAAACTAACATTACTTATAATAGTAACTGAGAAAGTCTATTCCTGACAAACAGAAAACCTAAATAGTATAAAGAACTTTGGTATCCTTTCATATATCAAAAGTTATGCTACACAAAACCACTGACAATCTTCTGAGTATCCATGTACTTTTACTTCCTCATGTTCATCTGCTTGGAAAACTTCCCATTTTCTCTACTAATGAGAATTCTAATTATTAATGAGACAGTTCATGATTCTGCTCCTTTTGGCATCCTTTTTTTTATCACCTCCAAACACAGTAAAATTCCCCCACTTCTACTTCCTAGAATCCTTTCCTCATATTTCTTTTACAGCTTTTATCACACAGCCCTATTGTCTGTGTACTGGTCTCTCTAGTAGAAATATGGGCTTCCTGAAGGCAAGGACTACATGTAAGTTATCTACAAACAGTAGCGGCTCAAATAATGGGTGAAATGTGCAGTGAGCTTATTAGTTACCAAGAGTAATAAAACAGAAAACTTTCAGATAACACTAAAATTATCCCATTTATGAAGTTGCTTTTAATATTCATTCCCATTTAATTATCATTTTTGTCACTGAATAAAATATGATCGCATAAACATCCAGATTAAATTATATCTGCATATCAGTGATATGTATGACTTTATTGTTTAGATTCCAAATATCCGGGATTCTAGTATTTGGTGGCTACACAGAGACACAACAAAAACCTTAATTTGTAAAATGTCCAAGAAAAAGAAGTTATGGATAAACTGTCAGTAATTGTCATTATTTTGATGGTCATGAGTATGGATAATGATAATATATCTCACCTAAATACAGGATTCTAGTTAACATAAGCCTATAAAAAATTCATTATTTTCTGGTTTCTGAATATGAGAGTTAAGTATATTAAATGAATGAGGTTACTCCTATTACAGCAAGATAATAAAAATCACTTTGAAAAAGCTCAATTTTGAAACATTAGGACTTTAGTCCACTTACTCAGAAAAGCAACTGGACAGCACACCATAAATTAATATATTTCTTCTATTTAACCTTAACCATCATAAACAACTATCACATGATCTCCCTGATATGAGGAAGTGGAGATACAACAGGAGTGGGGGTTAAGGTGGTAGGAAAAGAAAAAATGAAACAAGATGGGATTGGGAGGGAGACAAACCAAAAGAGACTCTGAATGTCACAAAACAAACTGAGGGGGGTGCGGGAGAGGGGGGTTGGGAGAGGGGGGTAGGGTTACATTATATGTTTAAATAAAAAAGCTTAAAGAAAAAAAATTTAAAAAAAATTTTAATATAGTTGACATACAATGTTGATTTAACGTGTACAATACAGTCATTTGACAAGTCCATACATTATGTTATGTTTACCACAAGTATACCACAGTTCATTAACTTATTCAACTACACTACTGATGTACATCTTGGTTGCTTACAAGTTATTGCAATTATGAATAAAATTTCTATAAACATCTAAGTGCAGGTTTTTTTGTGGATATAGTTTTCAATTTGCATAGTTTTTTAAAATCAATTTATTCATCTACTTCTTCTACCACTCTTCAGGATAAAGATCATAGGCCATTTATCTTTGTATTCTCAGGTCCTAATACAGGGAAAGTCTAGGGTAGAGTCTCAATAAATATTACCTGAATATGACAGACTGATTCAGAATGTTATTCAAATAAATATGTTCAAAGGTTCAGAGTCCAAATATTTGGAAAGTGAGTAGTAACAATGTATAGCATAGTAGATATTTAGTAAAAGTAAGCACAAGATAAGACTGCGCAGAAGACAAAAACATGCCACACTGGCTTAGGGTAAAAAACATCATCATTTAAAAAAAAATCATCATTTTGAAAAGATTAACAAAAAATATTGGACGAGAAATATATGGGTATGTTACAAAAACAACACATTCCTGGTTTACTAAATGAATTTAAAATAGTCTGCTTCAATGTCTCTAAAAGTACATTCATAGTGGGAAAAATGCTAGTTTTTAGTGGGAAAATACTATAAAAAATAATAAGTATTATAGAGGTTTCTAGGTTCAGTAACCTGTCTTAATCATTTTTGTATGTTCTGGTGCCCAGTACAATGCCTGACACATCACAGTAGGTACTTTATATTTGTTGAACTGACTATGGGCAGAGTTGTCACTTTAAATGACACAGAATGTCACTTAAAAAGCTGTCACTTTAATGTTCACAGCAGCAATGGCCATGGGCGCCAAACTGTGGAAAGAACCAAGATGCCCTTCAACGGACGAATGGATAAGGAAGATGTGGTCCATATACACTATGGAGTATTATGCCTCCATCAGAAAGGATGAATACCCAACTTTTGTGTCAACATGGATGGGACTGGAGGAGATTATGCTGAGGGAAATAAGTCAAGCAGAGAGAGTTAATTATCATATGGTTTCACTTATTTGTGGAGCATAACAAATAACACAGAGGACATGGGGAGATGGAGAGGAGAAGGGAGTTGAGGGAAATTGGAAGGGGAGTTGAACCATGAGAGACTATGGACTCTGAAAAACATTCTGAGGGTTTTGAAGGGGCGGGGGGTGGAAGGCTGGGGGAGCCAGGTGGTGGGTTTTATGGAGGGCACGTATTGCATGGAGCACTGGGTGTGGTGCATGAACAATGAATTCTGTTACACTGAAAGAAATTAAATAAATAAAAAAATTTAAAAGAATATTATATATATAATATTAAAGGCTTTTTAATCTAAAAAACAGTTGTCACTTTAAATGTCAGTCACTTTAAAAAAATAAAAATAAAAATAAATAAAAATAAATAAATATCAGTCACTTTAAACTGACAATGTATATCAGTCCAATAAATAAAGACATCCTCTCAAAAGTCCAGGAATGTGATAAGCTTTACAATCAAAATCAGGTAAAATAAAGTACTTCTATGATGCCCCTGTTAAAATCATTAGAGACCTTTATAATCTATTAAGTGAAAAACAAAAAATATTAATATTTAATATTAGTGAAGATGTGGAAAGAAAATCAGGTTTATCTAACATGGTTAAGAGTGTAAAAGAAAAAATATTGTTGAAAAGCAAAAATTCCTTTTCAACAAATCTACTTAAAAGGACAACTGAAGATATGTATGAAATTAGTATAAAAAGATGTTTGCTATTAAACAAGTAGTAAAAGTTAATATGTATCCATATGATGAAACGGAACTGTTCATTCAGTCTGAAACTGTTAGTGATTGAGAAAACACAAGGTTCATTTTTAATATTTTTAAAATAACAAAATTAGTAAATATTCTGAAAACTCAGTACAAAGGTGAAAAAAGCAAGTCTCATTATATATATATACGTATATATATATATACATAATGTGATTCAATTTACATGTATATTTAAGACTTGTACATTAATATGTATATGTAGTTACATTTCTGTTTATGTATATGTGTAGAGACAGATGGATAGATGGATGGACAGGTACAGTTATTTTGTCTGACACTCAGGGGACCCTTTCTGTCTAAAATTTATTGGACAGGAATTATGCCTCTTTATTATTTCTAGCTATATATTTTCATTTTTATTTCCTACTAAACAGATATTAGATCCCCTGAATATCCTCTGTATTTTCTAATAATTCTCTAATAATTTCTATCTGTATTTTTGTTGTATGTTGTGAGTGATTGTCCCTGATATTAGTTTGCAGATTTCTAATTTATTTTTGGTTATATCCAATCTGCTCTTCAGTTGCTGTGATAAGTTTTTACAAAATACTCATGAAAGAAATTGAAGAAGACACAAAAAGATGGAAAAACATTCCAGGCTCATGGATCGGAAGAATAAACATCATTAAAATGACTATGCTGCTCAGAGCAATCTACACTTTTAATGCCATCCCAATCAAAATACCAACAGCATTTTTCAAAATGCTGGAACAAACAATCCTAAAATTTGTAGGGAACCAGAAAAGACCCCGAATTGCCAAGGAAATGTTGAAAGAGAAAAACAAAGCTGGGGGCATCACGTTACCTGATTTCAAGTTATATTACAAAGTTCTGATCACCAAGACAGCATGGTACTGGCATAAAAACAGGCACACAGACCAATGGAACAGAGTAAAGAGCCCAGAAGTGGAATCCCAACTCTATGGCCAAATAATCTTCAACAATGTAGGAGAAAATATCCAATGGAAAAAAGATAGTCTCTTCAATAAATGGTGCTGGGAAAAATTAGACAGCTATATACAAAAGAATAAAAATGGACCATTCTCTTACCATACACAAAAATAACATCAAAATGGATGAATGACCTCAATGTGACACAGGAATCCATCAGAATCACAGAGGAGAACATAGGCAATGACCTCTTCAACATCAGCCACACAAATTCTTTCAAGACACATCTCCAAAGGCAAGGAAACAAAAGCAAAAATGAACCTTTGGGACTTCATCAAGATCAAAAGCTTCTGCACAGCAAAGGAAACAGTCAATAAAACAAAGAGACAACCCACAGAATGGGAGAAGATATTTGCAAATGATACAATACACAAAGGGCTGATATCCAAGCTCTATAAAAAAACTTTTCAAACTCAACCAAAGAACAGATAATCAAGTCAAAAAATGGGCAGAAGTCATGAGCAGACACTTCCCCAAAAGACATACAAATGGCTAACAGATACATTAGAAAACATTCATCATTAGCCATCAGGTAAATTCAAATCAAAACCACTTCAGATACTACCTTATACCACTTAGAATGGCAAAAATCAATAAGGCAAGTAACAACAAATGTTGGAGAAGTTGTGGAGAAAGGGAAATCCTCTTACACTGTTGGTAGGAATGCAAATTGGTGCAGCCAGTTTGGAAAACAGTGTGGAGGTTCCTCAAAAAATTAAAAATAGAGCTACTCTATGACCCAGCAATTGTACTACTGGGTATTTACCCCAAAGTTACAGATGTAATGAAAAGAAAGACCATGTGAACCCCAATGTTGATAGCAAAGTCCACAATAGCCAAAATGTGGAAAGATGCCCCTCAACAGACAAATGGATAAAGAAGATGTGGTCCATGTACACAATGGAATATTACTCAGCCATCAGAAAGGATGAATACCCAATATTTCACCAACTTGGATGGGACTGGAGGAGATTATACTAAATGAAATAAGTCAAACAGAGAAGGTCAATTATCATATGGTTTCACTTATTTGTGGAACATAAGGAACAGCATGGAGGACATGAAAAGGGGAAGATGAGGGAGGTGGAAATTGGTGTGGGAGACAAACCATGAGAGACTATGGACTCTGGGAAACAAATGGAGAGTTTTAGAAGGGAGGGGAAGTGGGAGGATGGGTGAGCCTGGTAATGGGTATTAAGGAGGGCACGTATTGCACGGAGCACTAGGTGTTACACACAAACAATGAATCACAGAACACTACATTAAAAAAAAACTAATGATGTACTATATGGTGACTAAAATAACACAATTAAAAAAAAGATTTAAAAAACATTTTAACTGTAAACTAAAACACAAATACAGAAAACCACACAAACCAATTGTATGGCTTATAAATTATTATAAGGTTAACACTTCCCGAGTAGAGAAGTAGAACTTTGCCACCACCCGAGACATTCATCCAACCACAGCCCTTGCCCCTCCCACCACCACTATTCATTATTCTAATGTTTATAATAATCAGTTCCTTTAGTTTTAACACCCATGTGTACATTCTTAGACACTATAGTTTAATCTACCCTGTCTAAAGAAACTGATGTCTCTTAAGTCTCTCCTAATCCATAGATCCTCACCTCACCAAAATCCCTTCATTTCTTTTAAATTTATCTATTTAAGAATACAGTTTTCCACAATCTGGATTTTGTTGACTGCATGTTATTGGTCCACTTCAACATATCAATATTTATTGCAGATTGGTAGCTGGATTTAGAGGCTGTATCAGATTCAGGTTCAATCCTTTTGGCAAGACTGCAGATACTGTTTGGCAAGATTAGAAGAAACACATTATGTCTGGCTGAATCTTTCATGTGTGTAAGATCTCAACAGCTGTTTATGTTTAATACCTCAATCTATCAGTGCCAGTTGCAAATGTTGATGTTGTAATATTCTGTTCTACTTCTATCATTTCTTCATTTGTTAAATTAAAGTAATATGATGAAGAGACATTTCCCAACTTGGCTATCTACTGATACAGGTCATAAAAAAGAGACATTATAAATATTTGAGTCTGTCTTCAATTTTCAGAAACATCTGTATAGATTTGGTACAATCTCATCCTTTAATGTTACATAAAACTTACTAGTGAGGCCACCTGGGACTAAAGTTGCCTTCTGGGAACATGTTCAGATACAAATTAAATTATTCAGTAGATATAGGGCTATTTAGAGTTCTTCTTCTTCTTTTATACACACACACACACACGTGTGTGTGTGTATATATATATTATTGCGTTATGTTAGTCACCATGCTATACATCATTAGTTTTTGATGGGTGTTCCAAGATTCATTGTTTACAGATAACACTTAGTGCTCCATGCAATACGTGCCCTCTTTAATACCCACCACCAGGCTCACCCATTCCGCCCCCGAACATCCTCAGTTTGTTTCTTGAAGTCCACAGTCTCTCATGATTCGTCTCTCCCTCCAATTCCCCCCCCCCTTCACTTTTCCTTTCCTTCTCCTAATGTCCTCCATGTTATTCCTTATATTCCACAAATAAGTGAAACTCTGGTAATGTCTTTCAAGGAATTTGTGTATTTTTTCTAAGTTGTCAAATTACTGACAAAGTTGTTCTCAACACCATTTGATTATCCTTTTAATATCTATAAAATCTGTAGTCACCTCTTTCCTGATTTCATAAATTTTTGTCTTCTCCTGATCATTTGACTTAAGAGTTCTATCAGTTTTACTGACCTTCTCAAAGGAAAAGCTTTGATTTTGTGGATTTTCTCTAGTTTTCCATTTTATTGATTCCTGTTCTGATCCTCATTATTTCCTTTCTTCTATTTACTTTACACTCATATGCTCTTCTTTTTCCATTTTCTTAAAACTGATTCTGAGATTATTGAGTTAATTCTTTTTTTCTAATATAGACACTAACTGTATAAGTTTCCCTCTAAGTACTGGTTTAACTGCATCCTGCAAATTCTAGTACACTGTGTTTAATTTTTTTATTCAGGTCATTTATCTTCTCATTTCCTTTTTTTATGTTTTTTAAAAAAATTTTTAGTCAGATGTCCCATTTATTCAGGTTCATAAATCAGTAATCACAGAACTGTGTCCTGACAGGCCCTTCAGCTCCCTCTTCTGTGACTATTACCAGCAACCCCATGCCTTGTTTCCTTTATTCTTTTTTGACTCATGCATTATTTAGAAGTATGTGCATTTTTTCAAATATTTTGTGGTTTTTCAGATATGTTTTATCATTAGCTTCTAACTAATCCCACTGTAGTCTAAAGAACATACTCTGGGTAATGTAAAATCTTTCCATTTCATTAAGACTTGTTTTGTGACCAAAAATATGGCCTACCTTGGTAAGTGTTCTGTGTGTACTTGAAAAGAATGAATATTCTGGTGTTGTTGAATAGAGTATTCCATAAATACCAATTAGATCAAAGTTGGTCAATATAGTTATTCAAGTCTTCTATAATTCTCATTAGTTTTCTGTCTAGCTATATCACTGATTGAAAGAGAGAGAGGTATTGAATTCTGCCATTATAACTGCAGATTTATTTCTCCTTTCAGTTCTATGATTTCCTTCATGTATTTTGAAGCTCTATATTTAGGTACAAGAATGGCTGGGTAGGACTCTTACATCCCCTTGATGAATTGATCGCTTGATATAATAAAATGACTCTCATTACCCCTGGTAATATTCTTTGCTCTGTAATCTACTTTGTTTGATATTAATATGGCCATTACAGTTTTATTCTTATTAATGTTTACACAGAATATCTTTTTCTATCCTTTTGCTTTTAATATATTTAAAGTGGAACTGTTGGAGTGCCTTGGTGTCTCAGTTGATTAAGCATCTGACTCTTGATTTTGGCTCAGGTCATGATCTCAGGGTTGTGAGAGCAAGCCCCAAGTTGGGCTCCATGCTGGGCATGGAGTCTACTTAAGATTCTCTCTCCCTCTCTCTTTGCTCCTCCCCCAGCTCATACACATGCTCTCTCTGTCTCAAAAAAGAAAATAAATAAATAAAAGTAAAAAATAAAGTGGATCTGTTATAGGCATCATATAGTTGGGCTTTTTTATTTTTCTTTCAAGATTTTGTTTAAATTCAGGTTGGTCAACATATAGTGTAGTATTAACTTCAGGAGCAGAATTTAGTGATTCTTCACTAGCATGTAACACTGAGTGCTCATTTTAACAAGTGTCCTCTTTAATGCTCATCACCCACTTACCCCATATTCCCACCGGCTTCCCCTTCAGCAACCCTCAGTCTGTTCCCTACAGTTAAACTCTCTTATGGCTTGTCTTCTTCTCTGTATTCATCTTGTTTTTTTAATTCAGTTTGACAATCATCATCTTTTAATGGGGGGGTTTAGACCATCTAAACTTCTGCCATTAAAACTGAGTGTTTAGACCATTTACATTTAGTAGGATTATTAATAGGGCTGTGGTGAAAATTACCATTTTGCTATTTGTTTTATATTTTTCCCATCTAGTCTATGATTTGCCTTTCCTCTTCTTTGGCCTAGTTTGGATTAATTGGGAAAGATTTATTATTTCATTTTATCTCCTTTACTGGCTTATTAGTCATAACTCTGTTATTTTATTTTTTTAAAGATTTGTTTGTTTGAGAGAGAGAGAGAGAGAGGGAGCAGGGAGGGAGAGGCAGAAGGAGAGGAAGGAAGAAAATCTCAAGCAGACTCTCAATTAAGCCAGGAGCCTAATGCAGGGCTTGATCTCATGGCCCTGAGATCATGACCTGAACTGAAATCAAGAGTCGGACACTTAACCGACTGAGCCATTAGGCACCCTGCTTTATTATTTTAGTGATTGCTTTAGGCTTTATAAAGATGTGTTTGACAGAAAGACAGCACTCAAGCACAAAAGAGGGAGACAGTCTTCAAGCAGACAAGGAGACTCCCTGCTGAGCATGGAGCCCTACGTGGGCCCAATCTCATGACCCATGGGATCACTGTCCATAGATCACTATCTGAGCCAAAACCAAGAATCAGATGCTTAACTGACTGAGCCACCCAGATGCCCCTGATTTAGGTTTTATAGCACACATCATTAATTTATGACAGCCTACCTTCGAGTGATATTATACCACTTCATGTAAAGTATAAAACCTTATAAAAGTATAGTAGTAAACTTCCATTTCTCCCTTCCCAGCCTTCATGCTATTATTGTTATTCATTTTACTTACACATATATTATAAACCTCACAATACACTATTAACTTTTTTCAAACTATCAGTTATCACTTAAAGACATTTAAGTAATTAAATTTATTTCAAACTCACTAATTTTTTTCCATCTTGAGTCTGTTAATCCCATCTAGTGTCAATTTCACCCCAAACACTAAAGTTTTATTTCTAGAAATTCAATTTAAGTGTTTTATTGTATCTTCCATGTACCACTGTAGTTTTTGAATATACTGAATATAATTATAACAACCAATTTAATGTCCTGGTCTTCAAATCCTAACATCTATGCCAGTTCAGGGTTGATTTCACATGATTAATTACTCTCCTCTTTATAGATCATATCTGGAAGCTGAGAATTTCTACATCTTTTTTAAAGATTTATTTATTTGATGGGGTGCCTGGGTGGCTCAGCTGGTTAAAGCCTCTGCCTTCAGCTCGGGTCATGATCCTAGGGTGCTGGGATCAAGTCCTGAGTCAGGCTCTCTGCTCAGTGGGGAGCCTGCTTCTCTCTCACTCTCTGCCTGTCTCTCTGCCTACTTGTGATCTCTGTCAAATAAATAAATAAAATCTTTAAAAAAAAGATTTACTTATTTGAGAGAGAGTACATGGGTGCACCCATGCACACATGCAGAACTGGGGAGGAGCAGAGGGAGAGAAAAAAATCTCAAGCAGACTCCATGCTGAAGGCAGAGCCCAACACAGGGCTCAATACCACAACCCTGAGATCATAACCTGACCCGAAACCTAGAGTCAGATGCTCAACTGACTGAGCCACCCAGGTGCCCCGGGAATATTTACAGTCCTATAAATATTATTGAGTTTTATTGTGGGACAGTTAAGCCATTTGGAAATGATCTTTTCAGGTCTTGTTTTTAAGATTTGTTTTGTGATTTGCCAAACTCAACCTACAGACAATAATTCCCCACACCTGAGGTAAGACCTTCCTGAATAGTCTATCTAATGCTCCGTGAATAAGAAGTTTTTTTCAGTGTGGTCAGTGAGAAGAGGCACTATTACCAGTACATTGTGTCAGGTACTGTACTGTAATCCATTCTAATGATTTTTTTCTCCAGCCTTGAGTAGTTTTCTTACGTGTATGAACTGATCATCACCTTACTGAAAACTCTGACGGGACCCTCTGCAGCTCTCTAGGATTTCTTCTCTCCCCTTCCCTTCCCTCCTCTCCTCTCTCTCTGTAGTTCTCTACTCTTCAGTATTACTACCTGACAATTTTGGCTGCCTTCTTCTCACCAGAATCTAGTTCTGTCTTCCCAGTTCCTGGAGTCCATGGGCTCCACTTGAATTTCATCTCCCTGTGATGCAGTGTGGAAACTCTTTTAAGGTAGGATGTTGAGACAATCTTAGGGCTCACCTTATACCCTGTCTCTCAAAAGTCACAATCCATTGTTGCTTGATGTCCAGTTTCTTTATATTTTGTGTTGTTGTTCAAGTGAAAGGCTATATACAGTTCCAGTTACCCCATCTTGGGCAGGAGTAGAAGACTACATTGATTTTTATTTTTTTTAATTATGTTAGTCACCATACAATACATCATTAGTTTTTTAAATTAATTTTTTAATTTTTTATTAACATATAATGTATTATTAGCCCCAGAGGTACAGGTCTGTGAATACATTAGTTTTTGATGTCATGTTCCATGATTCACTGCATATAACACCCTGTGCTCCATGCAACATGTACCCCTCCTTAATACCCATCACTGGGCTCACCACCCCCCAAAACCCTCAGTCTGATTCCCAGAGTCCATAGTCTCTCATGGGTCATCTCCCCCTCTGACTACCCCCCTCCATTTTCCCCTTCCTTCTCTTAATGTCTTCTATGCAGTTCCTTATGTTCCACAAGTAAGTGAAATCATATAATTGTCTTTCTCTGTTTGACTTATTTTACTCAGCATAATCTCCTCCAGTTCCATCCATGTTGATGCAAATATTGGATATTCATCCTTTCTGATGGCTGAGTGATATTCCATTGTGTACATGGACCATATCTTCTTTATCCATTCATCTGCTGAAGGGCATCTCAGCTCCTTCTACAGTTTGACTATTGTGGACATTGCTGCTATGAACATTGGTGTATATACGATACTTCTTTTCAAAAACTCATCTCCAAAGACAAGAGAAACAAAAGTGAAAGTGAACTTCTGGGACTTTATCAAGATAAAAAGCTCCTGCACACCAAAGGAAACAGTCAACAAAACAAAGAGACAACCCACAGAATGGGAGAAGATATTTGCAAATGACATTACAGATAAAGGACTGGTATCCAAGATCTATAAAGAACTGCTCAAACTTAACACCCAAAAAACAGATAATCAAGTCAGAAAATGGACAGAAGACATGAGCAGACTCTTCTCCAAAGAAGATATATGAATGGCTAACAGACACATGAAAAAATGTTCATCATCATTAGCCATCAGGGAAATTCATATCAAAACCATGTGGTGCATAAACAATGAATACTGGAACACTGAAAGAATAAAAAATAATAAATAAAGTAAAATAAAATAAAATCACTGAGATACCACCTAACACCAGTTAGAATGGCAAGAATCGACAAGACAAGAAACAACAATGCTGGAGAAGTTGTGGAGAAAGGGGAACCCTCTTACACTGTTGGTGAGAATGGAATCTGGTACAGCCACTTTGGAAAACAGTATGGAGATTCCTCAAAAAGTTAAAAATAGAGCTACCCTATGACCCAGCAATTGTACTACTGGGTTTTTGCCTATTGAGTTTTAATAAAAATCTGGTTTAGTGGTGGGTATTATGGAGGGCATGTGTTGCATGGAACACTGGGTGTGGTGCATAAACAATGAATTGGTCCACTGAAAAGAAATTTAAAAAATAAAAAATAAATTAAAAATCTGGCTTAAGTATTGATAGCATATGTGGATTTATTTGAGATTTGGGAAAGAAAGGTAGTATAAGCCATTCTTATTCTTAGAGTGAATTGGACATTATCTACATTTATTGAGGAATATCACTGTTTCCCATGGCTTTTTCTAAGGCCCCATTGAAACTAGAAAATGAGAACTAAAAGTTCACAGAAAAGAATGCCACAGATTCACCCTGGTGTGAAGAGTGGGAAGAGTCACTTCAATATCAAGATCAGGAAACCATATAACAGTCTTTAGATATCAGCTGAGGAACCGTTACTAAAGCACACATCATAAGCTTTCACAAAATATACCTTGAAGTCTTTTTTTAACATGATTCTTGTTATATGGATGATTTCAATGATTTCTAGTAGTTATATACTATGGAATAAACAAAGTTATGCTTGAGATTTCTCCCCATAAGAAATGAGGATGGGGAAATGTTTCAAAGATCTAGTACCTTTCTATTAAAGTTCTGAGACCATTCATACGCATTATGCTGAATGGATCAGAGGTGTAGTAAGAACCAAGGAATGATCTAAGATGGTTAGTTGTATCATGTAATGCTTGTACTTCTTTGAAGAATCATATTCACCCAAAAATAAAGGTTAACGGGCCTTCATTTCATTTAAGCTTCAGGTAAGTAATATATATATATAAAGTCTACTTAAAGCCATAATACTATGATCCATCTTTGGTCCCTGGAAAAAACTCAATGTGTTCCTGAGTTGGGAAACTCGAGTTTTTGAACTTGTTCTTCCTCTGACAAGCCCACTTTCTAGATATTGACATGGCTCATTTCCTCGCCTTCTTCATGTTTCTGTTCAAAAGTTACCTTATCCAGAAGGCCTTCTTTCACCACTGTTTAAAAAAGAGTGATAAAACATTACCCCCAAGCTTCCTATTTCTCTCACTGCATTATTTCTTTCCTTTGCATGTAACATCATTTGATATTTTACTATATTTCCTTAAATCTAAGATATGACTCAGTGTAAATAATATCACTATGAAAGAAAAAGACTGCAAATTTTAAGAGGTCATTAATTCTAAGATGTTTCCCAGTTTAAGTTAACCTGAAAATTTATATGGAAATGCAACAGACCCAGAATAGCCAAAACAGTTTTGAAAAAGAAGAAAAGTAGGGGGGCGAGTTAAGATGGCAGAGAAGTAGCAGGCTGAGATGACATCAGGAAGCAAAGATCAGCTAAATAGCCTAACAAACCATTCTGAACACCTACAAATCCAACAGGAGATCGAAGAGAAGAACAACAATTCTAGAAACAGAAAATCGACCACTTTCTAAAAGGTAGGACCAGTGGAGAAGTGAATCCAACACGACGGGAAGATAGACCCCGGGGGGAGGGGCCAGCTCCCGGCAAGCGGTGGAACAACGGAGCACAAAATCAGGATTTTTAAAAGTCTGCTCCACGGAGGGACATTGCTCCAGAGGCTAAACTGGGGTGAAGACCTCGCAGGGACAGCGTGGACTTAGGTCCCGCGGGGTCACAGAAGGATCGGGGGCGTCTGAGTGTCGCAGAGCTCACAGGTATTAGAGCGGGGAAGCCGGCTGCAGAGACAGAGCCGAGGAGTGAGCTCTCAACTCAGGGTTACCTAGAGCCGTGGTCTGTGACACGAGCCGGTGCTCTGTGCAAGGGGTCCCCACAAGATCTGGTGAGACTCCGACCTGGGAGAGCTCAGGGATCGATGGAGTTCGGAGACCCCAGGTGGGACTCTGCCAGAGACAGAGATGCTTGGTCACAGGCTGGGTGACCTGGGAGCACAGCCAGAAGCCAGTGAGACAGGACTGATTACACACGATTTTCTCCAAGTGCGGCTGGAGAGATGGGAGTGATTAAGCGCTTTTCTCTGAAGGCGCGCTGAGGACTGGGGCCCCAAGCTCTTGGCTCCTTGGAGCCGGAGATTGGGAAACCGCCATTTTCATTCCCGTCCTCCGGAACTCTACGGAAAGCATTCAGGGAACAAAAGCTCCCGAAAGCGAACCTGAGAGGATTACTTAGCCCGGCCCCTGATAAGGGCGGTGCAATTCCGCCTGGGGCAGAGACACTTCAGATTCACTAAAACAGGCCCCTCCCCCAGAAGATCAACAAGAAATCCAGCCAAGACCAAGTTCACTTAACGAGGAGAACAGCGGATTCTTATCTGGACAAAATGACAAGGCAGAAAAACTCACCACAAAAAAAAGAACAGGAGGCAGGACCGAAGGCTACAGACCTAATCAATACAGACATTGATAATATGTCAGATCTGGAATTCAGGACGACGATTCTCAAGGTTCTAGCTGGGCTCGAAAAAAGCATGGAAGATATTAGAGAAACCCTATCAGGAGAAATAAAAGCCCTTTCTGGAGAAATAAAAGAACTAAAATCTAATCAAGTTGAAATTTAAAAAAGCTATAAATGAGGTGCAATCAAAAATGGAGGCTCTTACTGCTAGGATAAATGAGGCAGAAGAAAGAATTAGTGATATAGAAGACCAAATGACAGAGAATAAAGAAGCTGAGCAAAAGAGAGACAAACAACTACTGGATCATGAGGGGAGAATTCAAGAGATAAGTGATACCATAAGACGAAACAACATTAGAATAATTGGGATTCCAGAAAGAAGAAAGAGAGAGAGGAGCAGAAGGTATACTGGAGAGAATTATTGTAGAGAATTTCCCTAATATAGCAAAAGGAAAAAGCATCAAAAACCAGGAGGTGCAGAGAATCCCCCTCAAAATCAATAGGAATAGGTCCACAACCCGTCATCTAATAGTAAAATTTCCAAGTTTTAGTGACAAAGAGAAAATCCTGAAAGCAGCACGGGACAAGAAGTCTGTAACGTACAATGGTAAAAATATGAGATTGGCAGCAGACTTATCCTCAGAGACCTGGCAGGCCAGAAAGAACTGGCATGATATATTCAGAGCACTAAACGAGAAAAACATGCAGCCAAGAATACTTTATCCAGCTAGGTTATCATTGAAAATAGAAGGAGAGATTAAAAGCTTCCAGGACAAACAAAAACTGAAAGAGTTTGTAAACACCAAACCAGCTCTACAGGAAATATTGAAAGGGGTCCTCTAAGCAAAGAGAGACCCTAAAAGTATTATCAGAAAGGAACAGAGACAATATACAGTAACAATCATCTTACAGGCAATACAATGGCACTAAATTCCTATCTCACAATAGCTACCCTGAACGTAAATGGGCTAAATGCCCCAATCAAAAGACACAGGGTTTCAGAATGGATAAAAAAACAAAACCCATCTATATGCTGCCTACAAGAAACTCATTTTAGACCTGAAGACACCTCCAGATTGAAAGTGAGGGGGTGGAAAACAATTTACAATGCTAATGGACATCAGAAGAAAGCTGGGGTGGCAATCCTTATATCAGATCAATTAGATTTTAAGCCAAAGACTATAATAAGAGATGAGGAAGGACACTATATCATACTCAAAGGGTCTGTCCAACAAGAAGATCTAACAATTTTAAATATCTATGCCCCTAACATGGGAGCAGCCAACTATATAAACCAATTAATAACAAAATCAAAGAAACACATTGACAAGAATACAGTAATAGTAGGAGACTTTAACACACCCCTCACTGAAATGGACAGATCATCCAAGCAAAAGATCAACAAGGAAATAAAGGTCTTAAATGACACACTGGAGCAGATGGACATCACAGATATATTCAGAACATTCCATCCCAAAGCAAGAGAATACACATTCTTCTCTAGTGCCCATGGAACATTCATGGAACAGTCATCAAAAATCCCCAAACAAACAAAAGCCGAGGGCCAGATGTCTTTGCAGGGGAATTCTACCAAACATTAAAAGAAGAATTAATTCCTATTCTCCTGAAACTGTTCCAAAAAATAGAAATAGAAGGAAAACTTCCAAACTCATTTTATGAGGCCAGCATCGCCTTGATCCCCAAACCAGACAAGGATCCCATCAAAAACAGAATTACAGACCAATATCCTTGATGAACACAGATGCGAAAATTCTCACCAAAATACTAGCCAATAGGATCCAACAGTACATTAAAACGATTATTCACCACGACCAAGTGGGACTTATTCCAGGGCAGGGCTTGGTTCAACATCCACAAATCAATGTGATACAATGCATTAACAAAAGAAAGAACAAGAACCATATGATACTCTCAATAGATGCTGAAAAAGCATTTGACAAAGTACAGCATCCCTTCCTAATGAAAACTCTTCAAAGTGTAGGGATAGAAGGCACATACCTCAATATTATCAAAGCCATATATGAAAAACCCACTGCAAGTATCATTCTCAATGGAAAAAAATGAGAGCTTTTCCGTTAAGGTCAGGAACATGGCAGGGATGTCCATTATCACCACTGCTATTCAACATAGTACTAGAAGTCCTAGCCTCAGCAATCAGACAACAAAAAGAAATTAAAGGCATCCAAATCGGCAAAGAAGAAGTCAAACTATCACTCTTTGCAGATGATATGATACTATATGTGGAAAACCCAAAAGGCTCCACTCCAAAACTGCTAGAGCTTGTACAGGAATTCAGTAACGTGTCAGGATATAAAATCAATGCACAGAAATCAGTTGCATTTCTTTACACCAACAACAAGACAGAAGAAAGAGAAATTAAGGAGTCAATCCCATTTACAATTACACCCAAAACCATAAGATACCTAGGAATAAACCTAACCAAAGAGGCAAAGAATCTATACTCAGAAAACTATAAAGTACCTATGAAAGAAATTGAGGAAGACACAAAGACATGGAAAAATGTTCCATGCTCATGGATTGGAAGAATAAATATTGTGAAAATGTCTATGCTACCTAAAGCTATCTACACATTTAATGCAATGCCTATCAAAATCCCATCCAATTTTTTCAAAGAAATGGAACAAATCATCCTAAAATTTATATGGAACCAGAAAAGACATCGAATAGCCAAAGGAATATTGAAAAAGAAAGTTGGTGGCATCACAATTCCAGACTTCAAGCTCTATTACAAAGCTGTCATCATCAAGACAGTATGGTACTGGCACAAAAACAGACACATAGATCAATGGAAGGGAATAGAGAGCCCAGAAATACACCCTCAACTCTATGGTCAACTAGTCTTCGACAAAGCAGGAAAGAATATCCAACGAAAAAAGACAGCCTCTTCAACAAATGGTGTTGGGAAAATTGGACAGCCACATGCAGAAAAATGAAATTGGACCATTTCCTTACACCACACACGAAAATAGACTCAAAATGGATGAAGGATCTCAATGTGAGAAAGGAATCCATCAAAATCCTTGAGGAGAACACAGGCAGCAACCTCTTCGACCTCAACCGCAGCAACTTCTTCCTATGAACAATGCCAAAGTCAAGGGAAGCAAGGGAAAAAATGAACTATTGGGACTTCATCAAGATCAAGAGCTTTTGCACAGCAAAGGAAACAGTCAACAAAACCAAAAGACAACTGACAGAATGGGAGAAGATATTTGCAAACGACCTATTAGATAAAGGGGTAGTATCCAAAATCTATAAAGAGCTTAGCAAACTCAACACCCAAAGAACAAATAATCCAATCAAGAAATGGGCAGAGGACATGAACAGACATTTCTGCAAAGAAGACATCCAGATGGCCAACAGACACATGAAAAAGTGCTCCACATCACTGGGCATCAGGGAAATACAAATCAAAACCACAATGAGATACCACCTCACACCAGTCAGAATAGCTAAAATGAACAAGTCAGGAAATGACAGATGCTGGCGAGGATGTGGAGAAAGGCGAACCCTCCTGCACTGTTGGTGGGAATGCAAGCTGGTGCAACCACTCTGGAAAACAGCATGGAGGTTCATCAAAAAACTGAAAATAGAGCTACCTTATGACCCAGCAATTGCACTACTGGGTATTTACCCTAAAGATACAAACGTAGTGTTCCAAAGGGGCACATGTACCCGAATGTTTATAGCAGCAATGTCCACAATAGCCATGTTATGGAAAGAACCTAGATGTCCATCAACAGATGAATGGATAAAGAAGACGTGGTATATATATACAATGGAATACTATGCAGCCATCAAAAGAAATGAAATCTTACCATTTGCGACAACATGGATGGAACTAGAGCATATTATGCTTAGCGAAATAAGTCAATTGGAGAAAGACAACTATCACATGATCTCCCTGATATTAGGAAGTGGAGATGCAACGGGGGTGGGGGATAAGGGGGTAGGAAAAGAAAAAATGAAACAAGATGGGATCGGGAGGGAGACAAACCAAAAGAGACTCTTAATGTCATTAAACAAACTAAGGGGGGTTGGGGGGAGAGGGGTTGGGAGAGGGTGGTGTGGTTACATTATATGTTTAAATAAAAAAGCTTAAAGAAAAAAAAAAAGAAAAAGAACAAAAGTAAAGGACACACACTTCAAACTGTAAAACTTACTATTAAACTATTGTAATCAAGACAATGTACTCTTGGAATACAGCAGGAATATCAAACAATGTAACAGAATTGAGAATCCAAAAGTTTTCCTTTATACATTTCTTATAATAATTTTTGACTATGGAGGAAATGTCAGTCTTTTCAACAAATGTTGAAACAAATGCATATCTACATGTAAAAAGATTAGACTTTTACAATATACCAAAGAAAATGTTAATTCAAAATAGGTGATTGGTCTAAATATAAGGTCTAAATTTATAAAACTCCTAGAAGAAAACATACAGTGAAAAAAAAACCCCAAATATATAGTAACTGTGGTTTAGGTAAAGAGTTCTTAAGTATGACACCAAAGAACAAGCCCCAAACAAACAAACAAAAAAGGATAAATTGAATATTAAAAATTTCTCCACTTCATGGGGCACCTGGGTGGCTCAGTCGGTTAAGCATCTGCCTTGCCTTTGGCTGAGGTCATGACCCCAAGGTCCTAGGATGGAGTCCTGCGTCAGGCTCCCTGCTCAGTGGGTAGCCTGCTGTCCCCTCTCCTCTGCTTGTGCTCTCACTCTCTCTCTCAAATAAATAAACAAAACCTTTAAAAAAATTTCTCCACTTCAAAGGACATTTTAAGAAAATCAACAGAACAACCACACACTGGGAGAAAATATTTGTAAATCATATATCTGAATTTAAAAAAACTTTATATGCAGAATAAAGAACTTTTTAAAATTGTATTTTTTAAATTGGAGTATAGTTGACATACAATATTACATTAGTTTCAGATGTACAGCATATGGATCTGACAACTCCATACTTTATGCTATTCTCACTACAGTTTAACTACCATCTGTCACCATACAACAGTATTACAATACCACTGACTATATTCTTCATGCTAGACATTTCATTCCTGTGACTTATTCATCCCATAACCAGAAGCTGGTACCTGCATTATCCTTCACCCCTTTTCTTCCAGCTCCCCACTCCCCTTGCCTCTGGCAATCATGTTTGTTTTCTGTGTTTATGGGTATGTTTCAGCTTTGTTTATTTTTTAGAGCACACGTGTTAAGTGAAATCATATGTCATTTGTTGACTTATCTCACTTAGCATAATACTCTCTAGGTCCATCCATGTTGTCATGAATGGAAAGATCTCATTGTGTTTTATGGCTGAAGTAATATTTCTGTGTGTGTGCACATGTGCACGTGTGCATGAGTGTGCATGTGTATACACACACACATACACTACCTCTTTATCCATTCATCTATTGATGGACATTTGGGTTGCTTTCATGTCTTGGTTATTGTAAATAATGCTGCAAAAAACATATGGGTGCAGGGGCACCTGGCTAGCTCAGTTGGTTGGGTCTCTGACTCTTGGTTTCAGCTCAGGCGGTAGTCTCAGGGTAGTGAGATTGAGCCCTACGTTGGGCTCAGGACTCAGCATGGAATCAGCTTGAGATTCTCTTTCTCCCTCTCCCTTTGTCCCTCTCCTAGCTCTCACACATGTGCACTCTCTCTCTGGTTTTCCTAGAATCTTCTATTGAAGAGACTGTCTTCCTCATTGTATATTCTCGCCTCCTTTGTCACAGATTAACTGACCACATAAGCATGAGTTTATTTCTGGACTCTCTGTTCTGTTCTATTGATCTATTTTTGTGCCAGTACCATACTGTTTTGATTATTACAGCTTTGTAGTACATCTTAAAATCTGAATTTTTTAAAGATTTATTTATTTGAGAGCAAGAGGCAGAGCAGGGGGAGGGACAGAGGAAGAAGGAGAGAAAGAATCTCAAGTAGACTCCCCAGTGAGCATGGAGCCCCATGCAGGGCTTGATCCCACCACCCTGAGAGATCATGACCTGAGCTGAAATCAAGAGTCAGACGCTTAATCAGGTGAGCCACCCAGATGTGCTGAAATCTGAAATTTTGACACCTTCAGCTTTGCTCTTTCTCAAGATTGTTTTGGCTATTTGGGTGTCTTCTGTGGTTCCATGCAAATTTCACAATTATTTGTTCTAGTTCTGTGAGAAATGTTATTGGTATTTTGAGAGGAATTACATTAAATCTATAGATTGTCTGGGGCAGTATAGACACTTTACTGCCACTTTACTGAATTCCTGGACTAAACTTCTATAAATTTTTGGTGGAGTCTTTAGGGTTTTGTGTTTTCTATGTATAGTATCATATCATCAGCAAATGGTGATAGTTTCACTTCTTTAATCATGGTTAATAGTGGTTAACCATGATGCCTTATAAAGAAAATTTTCAAATCAGTAAGATGCCAAATAACCCAATAAAAACTGAGCTAAAGATCTGAATGTACATTTTACCAAAGAAGATACATGAATGGCCAATAAGCATTTGAAAAGATGCCAAATAGCATTAGCCATTAGGGAAATGTAAATCAAAACTACAAAATATGCCATTTGCAACATAGGTGGACCTAGAGGGTATTATGTTAAGTGAAATACGTCAGACAGAGAAATACAAATAACATATAATTTCATTTGTATATAGAATCTAAAAAACAGGGGCACCTGGGTGGCTCAGTCTGTTAAGCAGCTGCCTTCACATGATCTCAGGGTCCTGGGATTAAGCCCTGGTCGGGCTCCCAGCTCAGTGAGGAGTCTACTTCTCCCTCTCCCTCTGCCCATTCTGCCACTCAAGCTTACGCTCTCTCCCTCAAATAAATAAAATCTTTTAAATATATATATATATAAAACAAAAATAAATAATAAACAGCAGAACAAATCTAAATACAGAGAACAAACTGATAGTTGTGAGAGGGGTGGAGGATGGGCAAAGTAAGGGAAGGGGAGTGGGAGATAAAGTTTACAGTTATGGAATCAATCACTCATAGGAATAAAAGGTACAGCATAGGGAATACAGTCAATGGTAGTGTAATAGCATTGTATGGTGACAGATGGTAGCCACACTGGTGGTGAGCAAAGCAAAATGCATAGAGATGTTGAATCACTATACTGTACATCTGAAACTAATGTAACATTGTGTGTCAACTATACTCAATTTTTTAAAAAAACAGCAAAAAAAACCCCACTACAGTAAGATACTATTTTTCAACCACCAGAATGTCTATGATTAAAAAAAAGAAAAAGGGAGACAATAACAAGTGTTGTCAGAAATATAGAGAAAATGAAACTCTCACACACTGCTGGTAATAATGGAAAATGATACAGATAGTGTGGGAAAGTTTGGCAGTTTCTTAAAAAGTTAAACACAAATTTACCCTGTGACCCAGAAGTTCTACTCTTAGGTATCGACTCCCATCCCAAATGAAAACATTCCACACAGAGACTTGCAAACAAATGTTCACAGCAGTATTATTCATAATAACCAAAAATTATAAACACTCCAAATGTCAACCAACTACTGAATGCATAACAAAACATATATACATAGAATGAGATGAAGTTCAGGCTAAAAGGGAATGAACTGTTGATACATGTCACAACATGGTTAACCCCCCAAAACATTTATACTAAGTAAAAGAAGATACAAAAGACTATATAGCACATCATACCATTTAAATGAAATGCCCACAAAGGGCAAATCTACAGAGAATGAAACCAGATAAATGGTCAGTTGGGGCCGTGTGGGAGTGTGCACTGATTGCAAATGCACACAAGGGACCTTTTTGGAGTAATGGAAATATTCTAAAGCTGGGTATGGTGATGTTTGCACTACTCTGTAAATTTACTAAAAATCATCTAACCATATATACATAAAATGGATGACCTTTAAGATATGTAAACTATAAAACTGTTTTAAAAGATGCTTCCCAGGGGCACCTGGCTGGCTCAGTGGGTTGAGCTTCTGCCTTCAGCTCAGGTCACGATCCCAGGGTCCTGGGATCGAGCCCCACATCAGGCTCCCCGCCGAGCAGAGAGCTCCTGCTTCCTCCTCTCTCTCTCTGCCTGCCTCTCTGCCTACTTGTGATCTCTGTCAAATAAATAAATAAAATCTTTAAAAAAAAGATGCTTCCCAACTTGATATAAATCAAAAATATGAAACACCCTGTATCTCAGAACATATTAAACATTTGTTTGTCCATTATCTGTTTCCCACTCTAGAAAGTGAGCTCTGAAAGGGCAGGGACTTCATATTTTCTATTAACTGCTGAATACCCAGCAGCAAGATAGGGCACACTGTAATGTATTGAACATTGAATAATACATTGAAATGTATTGAACATTCAATAGTCATTGAATGACTGACTACATGAATTATTGTTTTCCTTTGATAAGAATGTCAAACATGTATGATGCTTAGCACTGCCCACCATTAATCACATACCCTTCTACAAGTGTACCCTGAACAATGAATATCTGAGACTTACACGTATATCATCATAGTTGATCCTCACAAGAGCCTGAGGACACAAAAAAAGAAGAGAGTACAGAGGCTAGAATGGACATGTTGGTCCTGAGCTACCCATAGGACATCTTGCAGATATGACTAGCAAGCCATAGCCAGGTGGAAATAAAGGGATGTTGTTTAGTGGAGTGATCAGGCCCATTACACCTTGAGAATCATCATTTTTGTGAAATCACAAGTCTGAGTGAGCAGAGACAGTGCATGTAAAAAAAAGTAATATGCCGCTATCTTTCCTACAGAAGACAACCTAGTCAAGGAGTAGAGGAATAACAAAATAAAAGAAGAGTGGCATGAATAGTTAGATGAAGAAACAAACTAAATCTTACCAGAGAGGATGAATTTTCAGATGACAGGAGTGGGACTGGATAGGAAGAGGAGAAACTAAAAGTCATATCAAAGGAAGAATTGCTACAGGTGAGAAAATAAACAATGCCTGTAGGGTAGGAGAGAAAGAGAAGAACAATCTAAAGAAAAATTTTAAAAAACCTGAGAGGCCACAAAATAAAAACTAAAAAAAAAAACAAAACCCAAAGATTAAGTTGCAAATAAACTTTCAGAGAGACAAAAAGAGAATAAAGTGAGGAAATTATAGAGTGAAAACCTTGTTATGATAGGTAACAGGTATATTAGAAAAGCTTCCTTCTAAACTTACCTAATGAAGTAAAAGAACAAATGAAAAGACCCAGAATTATTCTCACACATGGTTCGGTTACATGTTTCAATACAAATATTTAAAATTTAATAAAGATATTTAGGGAATAATACAAACAATCTGTCATGTATCAGAAGGTTTCTGGATATAAACTTGAAAGTAACCATCTGTTGTATTCTGATATTCTGTCTGGTGTTTAACAATGTGAGCATTCCTTAAAATATTTACCTGAGTGCCACAGATTTGGTAAACAGAAATACTGTTTTTTAAAAATATATATAAATAAGTAAAACCCCTCCCTGAAATACATTGTTCTACTTTAATAATGTGTTGCTATGGAAGTGCTCAAAATGAGGAGAGAAAAAGAAGCACATGCTGTTTTTAGTAACACCCAATGGAAAAGTGCCCCAGCATTTGGTTCTGACAGATTAGCAGAGTTATTTTCAGAATAAGGCAGTCCTAAAATCACCCAAGATTTGCAAGGCCAACTAGGTAATTTTAGATTACAGAGGCTAAAGGAGTAATTAGAAATGAAACCTAATGCTCATTTAATAAATGTCAATTTTTAAAAGAACATTATTTTATATTAAGTTTCACCATGAGAGATTCTGGACTCTAGGAAACAAACTGAGGATTACAGAAGGGAGGGGGTGGGGAGATGGGGTAACTAGTTATTGGGTATTTAGGAGGGCACATGATGTGATGAGAACTGGATGTTATATGCAACTAATGACTCAGTGACCACTGCATCAAAAACTAATGATGTACTAAATGTTGGCTAACTTAATAAAGTTTCAATTTGAAGCCAAATTAATTTGAGTGTCAATACCTAGCTACAAATATTTTCCCTATTGGCAGAAAGCTATTTATTTGCAATATTATGGATAAAAACTTTCCTAAAATTTTAAACATTTGAGCATTTCAGAATATCCCTGATGAATATGGATGCTAAGATTCTCAACAAGATCCTAGCAAATAGGATGCAACAGCACATTAAAAAGATTATCCACCATGACCAGGTGGGATTCACCCCTGGGTTTCAAGGATGGTTCAACATTCGCAAATCAATCAATGTGATAGAACAAATCAATAAGAGAAGAGAGAAGAACCACATGGTCCTCTCAATTGATGCAAAAAAAAGCATTTGACAAAATCCAGCATCCGTACCTGATTAAAACGATTCAAAGTATAGGGAGGGATAGAGGGAACATTCCTCAACTTCGTAAAATCTATCTATGAAAACCCCACAGCAAATATCATCCTCAATGGGAAAAAGCTCACAGCCTTCCCATTGAGATCAGGAACACGACAAGGATGCCCACTCTCACCACTCTTGTTCAACATAGTATTAGAAGTCCTAGCAACAGCAATCAGACAAAAGAGAAATAAAAGGTATCCAAATTGGCAATGAAGAAGTCAAACTCTCTCTCTTCACAGATGGCATGATACTTTATATTGAAAACCCAAAAGACTGTACCCCCAAACTACTAGAACTCATACAGCAATTCAGTAATGTGGAAGGATACAAAGTCAATGTACAGAAATCAGTTGCTTTCTTACACACTAACAGTGAAAATACAGAAAGGGAAATTAGAGAATTGATTCCATTTACTATAGCACCAAGAAACATTTGAAACAAATATATAAATATTAAGGAAAAAGGCTTAGTGCACTATTAATAAATTAATAAATTAATATTAATAAATAAAATTTACTTTAATTTTATTTTTTCAGTGTTCCAAGTTTCATTGTTAACTTTTTCATTTTAAAATCTTTACAACTAATGGTTAGCAAGTACTGTGGATTTATTCAATTTAATTGAGTCTAAACTCTTAGCATGGAAAACTTGGAGTTAAAGCAGGAAACCTAGATTTTTGTTCCATTTTGCCTACTCTCTAGGCAAAATTTACTTCCTTCTGATGGTTATGATATTCTTAATTCTAATTCTGTTTCCTTATCTATAAAACAAAGGCAAGGGGGAAAAAAGGAATCTTCTTTGCCCAACTTCTTGAAGGTAGTAAAGATAAAATGGAAAGATGGATGTCAAGCACTTAAGCTGCAACATACAACAAAATACATGGCAGTATAACCATATCAAAATTTAATCTGTATTTCACAAAACCAATATGAGTTAGTTGTTTTTATTCAATTTTATATCACAAATAGCCAAAATGAAATAAGCCTAACTCTGACTCATAAAGGTAAAGATTAAAAAAAAACCTAGTTATACAAGAAGTATAAGACTCAGGGAATCTTCCTTTGACAATAAATGATTCTTAAAATATCTGTATGCAGCAATACAATCTTGTTACAGCTAGTGTATGGATACTAAAATTTCTTACTTTTAATTGGAGTTGCTCTCCAATCATGAACTTTTTCCTGTTTTCACATATTTCCCTAAAACATCTGTAAAAGGCAATTTGTTGTTTTTGTTGTTTTAAAATGTTAGTGTCTTTGTTACTGGTTTCTAAGAAATCTTTATGACTAAGGATATTAACCATTTGCCATACATTGCAAATGAAATACTACATTTTCTTGCCAATATTTTGCTGTGATGTTTTTACTTTTTCATTGTACGTAAGTTGTATATTGAAATATAATCACGTTCTCCTTTTAAAAAATATTTTAAAATTCGGTACAAAATGCAAATAGAACATTTGATGTTCTATTTGATGAACTGATGGCAGAAACTGATGGCTGATGAACTGATGAGCTTAAAAAAAAAGTAGTGCCTAGGATATATGCAGCTGTCCTTAGTAAAAAGTCAGAATCACAGTCAAGGCAGACTTAGCTTTGGGTTGGGTGAGGTACAAATGAGTAAATACTGATTTGAAATGATAATTTGAGCACAACTGTCATCATCTTCAGAGGGCATGGAGAAGCTAAGAGCACACATACATCAGAGTCATCATTTAGAACTGGTAGTAACTGGTAGTAAGGATAACAACAAGAAACTATATGCAGCTTCTAAAAGCAGCATTAAAAATGGGTCATTCTCTAGGAGAGAATTTTGAGAAAAGCAAAAATCTGCTTTCTTGGAACTCTTTTCTATGAACAATAATAATGGAATTTCTTAGTCCCCAATTTAGTCTTTTGAGAAAGAAACAAAGATTTATAACCTTTGAACCAGCTCTAAAACTGCTGTGTTCCTCCAAGTTTTTGATCCTTACTTACTTTAGAACATTTCATATCTGAAATAATCACTTTCAGCTCCTGTTAGGTAAAAACATTTCTCAGGAATTAGGGAAGTATTATAATATTTTAAGACTTTAAAATATGCTGCTGTTGCAACTCAAATTTACAAAGCAAGCCTCAGAGATGGTTATGTCTCATTGAAAGAATGTCCCTGGGTATAACTTGCCTACCCAATGCTCTGCAAGGAGGACATGCAACCCCACTGCGGCTGCCTCTGAGAGAATTCAAGCTTCCCAGCCAATCCATCATTGTTTGCCTGAAATAGTAAATGCATCCCTATTGAAAGCATGCTTTAATGAAGCCTAGTAACTCAGCCCAAACTGCACTTAAACAGGCAAATGCCCTTTCTCACAGAAACTTCATTTTTCCAGAATGTTAGAAATGAATGCTGTAATATAACTGCCACAGTTCATAATGGTATCCAAAAGTAAGTATGGTGGAATCAAGTGTTAAGGCATCACAGAAGTAATGAGATCCTAGTTTTCATTTTTCTCTGTCTTATTTTGGAACTGTGTAACCCCTTGTAGTTTTCATACACTGTTCTTTCTCGATTGTTTTAAAGCAGGGTAAAAGTTTAAAACATTATTTAAATTATGGATTATTACTACTAGAGAATTATATAACAATCCAAACAGCCTTAGCGATCCTAATACGAATGAAGGAAAAGCTCTAACAGCAGATTAGACCAAATAATACATCTTTAATCTTTTATATCCATTGTTCTGAATAGACCAGGACCAAATGCTTACCAGTGGATCAATACTTCAATGTCATTTTTACTCTGATACTGCCCTAAATTGGTTTAAAGTTGAAGTAAAGCCATTACGTACTCCATAAAGAATTCATATTGGAAGAAGATACTGTTTTTTTATTTGTGAATTCACATGATGTCAAATATGGAGAGGTAATGAAGATTTACAATGTAAAAAATACAGTGAATCTTTCTGGGATTTGGTTAGAGACAAGGTTTGAGGCAAAAGGATACCTCAAATTTGTTCATCCATCAATTCCTATCTAGTAAAATCTGGGAGAGGAAGAAAAAAGGGAGGTAGCATGTTACCAAGTCACCTTAAGTAGCTTCCTAGCTGTGGGATTTACCAGAGTATAAAGTGAGAATGTTAATGCCATTTTACAAGGCTGCTATGAGTAGAAAATGGTTATAAATGTATAAACAGCACTGAGTCCATAGAGACCATCAATAAATGATGGAGAGTTTTTGTTAAGGGAAGAGGACCTTTGGGGAGAGCTGTTTTAAAGAAGAAACAGAAGCTTTCAGAAGCATAGAACACTTACTCTAAAATGTAGGACTACCACAAATCAGATATAGATAACCCTTTCACAGAATATAAAACCTATAAATAATAAATAACATTAAAATGAAAGCAAAACATCTTTGATATGGCTGAGTGGGTAAGAAAGTAAAGCCAGAAACTACTATAACATCGAAATATGGAGAATCTGTCATTCCATCAGCACTTACCCTGGAGGAACCAGCCAATCTCTGGATTTTAGCCAAGTATCTTTAGGCCAGAGCCAGGTGGGAGGTGGGATCAAATCCTGGAGGCTAGAGTTCTACAAGGCAGATACCCTCAGTGAATAAATCAGAGAGCGACACAGGACAAGGTATGTGTCTCAGCCTTGGCTATGGATGCAATGAGGCACAAAAAGGAATAGTAACTGCAAATGAGCATTCCCATGTGTCTGAAGAGGGAAACCACTCTATTGTATAGGTTGAAAGCTCAATCTAAATTTTTTAAAAGTTTTAATTTAAATTCCAGTTAGTTAACATACAGTGTAATATTAGATTCTGGTGTAAAATATAGTGATTCAGCACTTCCATACAACAACCAGTGGTCATCACAGCAAGTGCACTCCCTAATCCCCTTCACTCATCCCCCCACCCAACTCCCTTTTGGTAACGTCAGTGTGTTCTCTATAGTTAACAGTGTTTATGGTTTGCCTCTCTTTTTTCCTATGCTCATCTGTTTCATTTCTTAAATTCCACATATGAGCGAAATCATATTTATCTTTCTCTTATTTCACTTACCAGAATACACTTTGGCTCCATCCATGTCATTGCAAATAGTAAGACTTCATTCTTTTTAATGGCTGAATAACATTCCTGTGTGTGTGTGTGTACACCACATCTTTATCCATTCATCAGTCAATAGACACTTGAGCTGTTTCCATAATTTGGCTATTGTTGATAACATTGTTATAAACATAGGGGCTCATGTATCTCTTTGAATTAGTGTTTTTACATTCTTTGGGTAAACACAGTAGTGCAATTGCTAGGTGATAGGGTAGTTCTATTTTTAACTATTTGAGGAACCTCCATACTACTTTTCAGAGTGGCCACACAGCTTGCATTCCTACCAACAATGAAAAAGGTTTCCCCTTTCTCTGCATCCTCACCAACACCTGATGTTTTTTGTTTATTATTAGCCGTTCTGACTGGCGTGAGGTAATATCTCATTGTAGGTTTGATTTGTATTTTCCTGATGATCAGCGTTGTTGAACATCTTTCATGTGTCTGTTGACCATCATTTTTGGAAAAAATGTCTATTCATGTCTTCTGCCCATTTTTAAACTGGATTATTTGCTTTCTAGGTCTTGAGTTTTATAAATTCTTTATATATTTTGGATATTAACCTTTTATCAGGTATGTCATTTTCAAATACATTCTTGCATTCCAAAGTTTGCCTTTTAGTTTTGTTGATTGTTTCCTTCTCCTACAGCTTTTTCTTTTGATGAAGTCCCAATAGTTTATTTTGTCTCCTCTAGGACTTTAATGGTTTCCTGTCTCACATTTAGGTCTTTCATTCATTTTAAATTTAGTTTGTGTATGGTGTGAGAAAGTGTGTCCACTTTCATTCTTTTGCATGTTGCTGCCCAGTTTTCCCAACACCATTTGAAGTGACTATCTTCTTCCCAATGGATACTTTTTCCTGCTTTGCCAAGATTAGTTGACCATATAGTCTGATTCCTTTCTGGGTTTTCTATTCTGTTCCATTGATCCATGTGTCTATTTTTATGCCAGTATCATACTGTCTTGATCACTACAGCAAACCAAAAACCATAAGATACCCAGGAATAAACCTAACCAAAGAGGTAAAAGATTTGTACTCTGAAAACTATAAAACATTGATGAAAGAAATGGAAGCAGACACAAAGAAATAGAAAACATTCCATGCTCATCAACTGTAAGAACAAGTATTGTTAAAATGTCTATATTACCAAAAGCAATCTACACATTTAATGCAATTCCTACCAAGAAACCTCAATTTAAATTTTAATATGTTTCCAGACAGTTAATACCCCAAGAACCTGGCAAAAACACAACTGCAAATTTGCTCAGTAATGTTTTAACCTTAGCTTTAAAGAATTCCTAGAGTTAGAGCCCCAAACAAGTACTCAAAAAAAAAAAAAAACAAAACCAACCACCCAACCAAAACCAGGATTAAAATAAGGAAATATGAACAAGAGTCAGGAAATAGGGGCGCCTGGGTGGCTCAGTGGGTTAAAGCCTCTGCCTTCAGCTCTGGTCATGATCCCAGGGTCCTGGGATCGAGTCCTGTATCAGGCTCTCTGCTCCGCGGGGAGCTTGCTTCCTCTTCTCTCTCTGCCTGCCTCTCTGCCTACTTGTGATCTCTGTCTGTCAAATGAATAAATAAAATCTTTTTAAAAAAAAGAGTTAGCATGAAAATGTCTATGCTACCTAAAGCTATCTACACATTTAATGCAATGCCTATCAAAATCCCATCCAATTTTTTCAAAGAAATGGAACAAATCATCCTAAAATTTATATGGAACCAGAAAAGACCTCAAATAGCCAAAGGAATATTGAAAAAGAAAGCCAAAGTTGGTGGCATCACAATTCCAGACTTCAAGCTCTACTACAAAGCTGTCATCATCAAGACAGTATGGTACTGGCACAAAAACAGACACATAGATCAATGGAACAGAATAGAGAGCCCAGAAATAGACCCTCAACTCTATGGTCAACTAATCTTCGACAAAGCAGGAAAGAATATCCAATGGAAAAAAGACAGCCTCTTCAACAAATGGTGTTGGGAAAATTGGACAGC
>ML111871.1:43444-74849 GCA_003697995.1 Taxidea taxus jeffersonii
CTGGGTATTTACCCTAAAGATACAAACGTAGTGATCCAAAGGGGCACATGTACCCGAATGTTTATAGCAGCAATGTCCACAATAGCCAAGTCATGGAAAGAACCTAGATGTCCATCAACAGATGAATGGATAAAGAAGAGGTGGTATATATATATACAATGGAATACTATGCAGCCATCAAAAGAAATGAAATCTTACTATTTGCGACGACATGGATGGAACTAGAGCGTATTATGCTTAGCGAAATAAGTCAACTGGAGAAAGACAACTAGCACATGATCTCCCTGATATGAGGAAGTGGAGATCCAACGGGGGTGGGGGTTAAGGTGGTAGGAAAAGGAAAAATGAAACAAGATGGGATCGGGAGGGAGACAAACCAAAAGAGACTCTTAATGTCATAAAACAAACTGAGGGGGGTGGGAGGGAGAGGGGTTGGGAGAGGGTGGTGGGGTTACATTATATGTTTAAATAAAGCTTAATAAAAAAAAAAGCTTAAATAAAATTAAAAAAAAATAAAAATAAAAAAAAGAGTTAGCAAATAAAAAGACAACTGAATCAGAAAAAAAAAACCCTGGAGACTGAAATGATCATATACAGAATATTAAATGGACATCTACAATATGCTTAAAGAAATAAATGGGTACAGTACATAGGAAGAAGACAAGGCTATAAAAATTAACCAGGCTTAAAAAATAACCAAAGAATTCTTGATTTGTCTCTCATTATTTTCACTTTGCTTGTTTTATTTCTTAAATTCCACATATGAGGGAAATTATGTGGTATTTGTCTTTCTCTGACTGACTTATTTTATTTACTACAATACCCTCTAGTCCATCTGTGTTGTAAATGGCAAGATTTCATTTTTATGGCTGAATAACATTCCACTGTGTGTGTGTGTGTGTGTGTGTGTGTGTGTGTGTGTGTATAATGTGTGTATACATATACATATACATACATACATACCACATCTTCTTTATCCACTCATCAATCAATAGACCCTTGGGCTGCTTCCATAGCTTGGCTATTGTAAATAATGTTTCTATAAACATCAGGGTGAATGTTTCCCTTTTGAATTAGTGTTCTTGTATTCTTTAGGTAATACTTACTATTGCAATTGCTAGATCAAAAGGTAGTTCTATTTTTTTTTGAAGATTTTATTTATTTATTTGTTAGAGAGAGAACGAGCGAGTGAGCACAGGCAGACAGAGAGGCAGGCAGAGGCAGAGGGAGAAGCAGGCTCCCTGCCGAGCAAGGAGCCCGATGTGGGACTCGATCCCAGGACGCTGGGATCATGACCTGAGCCGAAGGCAGCCGCTTAACCAACTGAGCCACCCAGGCGTCCCGGTAGTTCTATTTTAACTGTCTGAGGAACCTCCACACTGTTTTTGACAATGGCCATACCAATTTTCATTCTCACAAACAGTGCACAAGTGCTCCTTTTTCTCCATATCCTCACCAACATCTGTTGTTCTGGTGTTGCTGATTTTAGACATCAGACTCTTAATAGTAGAGAACAAAATGGTTACCAGAGGAGAAGTGGGGGGCAGTGGGTAGGCCAAATAGGTGACAGGGATTAGGAGTCTGATTTTAGCCACTCTTAATTATAGAGAATAAAATGGTTACCAGAGGGGAAGTGGGTGGAGTGGATAGGTTAAAATGTAAATGTAAAAATGTAGACTAAAGAAGATAAAGACTTGCTTTAGTAATAAACTCCTATAATAGTAAATATCATTCCTATTAAATAACAACAAAAATGAAATAATGAGTAAACATTTAATCCACCATTTAAAAATATGCCAGGCACCATTCTAAACTTTTATACCATTAAGTGACATGACAACCCTAGGAGGTAGACACCATTATTATTTCCTAGGAGGAAACTAAGAGGCACAAAATCATGCAGCTACCAAGCTACCATGTTGCAGCATCAGGATTTAAACTCAGGAATATCCCTCCAGACCCCATGCACTTACATGCACTATACAATGTCTCTCTGCTGAATTCCTCTCCTATGGACCCCTATGATGATGTAAGCATATATGTTCTTAATCCTTGGCAAATCGATATTCTTAGGATGACCATAAAAATGGATTTTATATCTTCTGTTCTGTAAGTAGGCCTCAACATGACATCCCACCTTCAATTTACAAACTTAATCTTCCAAAGATTAGAAAGACACTATACAGCAGAATTTAGAGAGCTGTGCCTTATTTCTAATAAAATCTAGGAACTGTTCATTTCTCAGGAATTCCTGAAAAAAATTTCAAAACCTCTTATTCAATACAAAGTAGAATTATTACAAAGCACATCTTTACTCTCTATGTTCTATTAGAAATGTGAGTAATATCTTCCTATATTTCCTATGAAAATATTGGTGCATTAAGGTATACTATCCTATCACAAAGGAAAAGTAAACTACAGAGTAATCTCATTACAGATACCCACTTAAATAAACATGAGTTTTTAACATGAAATCTAAAATTCTAATATCATGTCATCCTAAAATAGTACAAATAAATGACTAAACAATTTAGCTACAATTATAAAATGCTTCAGTTATACATCTAAGGGAAAATTCATAGTCCAAAATTAATACAAGTACACATCCTTTTATATTTATGTCTTTTTTTTTAAGTAGGTTCTGTGTCCAACATGGGTCGTGAACTCACAACCCAGAGATCAAGAGTCACATGCTCTACTGACTGAGCCAGACAGGCACCCCTATAGTGTCACCTTAATAGACAGTATAATTGGTTGTTAAACACACTCATAGAACAAGAAAGGGAACGACAAATGTTGGTGAGGATATGGAGAAAGGGGAATCCTCTTACACTGCTGGTGGGAATACAAGCTGGTAAAGCCACTCTGGAAAACAGTATGGAGGCTCCTCAAGATGTTAAAAATAGAGCTACCCTATGAATCAACAATTGTACTACTGGGTATTTATCCCAAAGATGCAGATGTAGTGAAACAAAGGAACAGATGTTCCCCAATGTTCATAGCAGCAATGTCCATGGTGGTCAAACTATGGAAGGAGCCGAGACATCCTTCAACATATGTATGAATAAAGAAGACGCGATTTATATATACAATGGAATATTACTGAGCCATCAGAAGGGATGGATATCTACCATTTACACTGACTTGGGTGGAACTGAAGGGATTACACTAAGTGAAATAACTCAATCAGAGAAACATACATTTTCACTTAGATGTGGAACATAAGGGATAGTGCAGAGCAAAACAGGGGTGGGGGGAATACTGAATGGGAAGAAATCAGAGAGGGAGATAGACCATATGAGACTCCTGACTCCGGGAAACTAATTATGTACTATATGGTGACTAACATAACATAATAAATAAATAAATAAATTTAAATTAAAATACTTTTAAAAAAGAAAATGAAAACTATATATACTTTTTTGATGAAGATTTCTTGTTGGAAATTTTTCTTTTTTCCAATGCTATAATAACTCTAAAAATGAAGAATAAAGATAATTATGTCTAATAAATTTATTTTCTAGTTTTATTAATAATTGACCTCAATTGCTACACTGGCAATTGGGGATCTGTGTGTGATTTCTTTTTAAGATTTTTATTTTTGAGACAGAGAGAGCATGCACAGAGGGAGAGGAAGAAGCAGACTTCCCACTAAGTGGGGACCCCATGTGGGCCTCCATCCCAGGACCCTGGGATCATAACCTGAGCAAATGCTTAACCAACTGAGCCGCCCAGGCGCCCCTGTGTGTGATTTCTAATGTGCCTTCATTTACGAGAAAAAAAAAAGGACAAAGTACTTGCAGCATAAATATTTAAAATTTCATAATCTTGTTTTAGACAGGAATGAGTAATGATGTCACCATTTTTCCATAAATGATGGTTTTCACATCAAAATAAGGTTACTGGAATGGGAGATTAAGGTTTTAACTGCCTCAGAGGAATGGAGGTTTTTCTATCCTGACTCAAGTATACATACACTCTTATCCAAGCCCTCCATTATACCTCATTATTCAAATGCAGTCCACTTCATTGAGTCTATTTATTTCTCTACAGAGAGAAGCTTCTTACGTGATGAAACTGCTATCATTCTAAATATTACCTATATCAGAAAATACATGTCAATTACGTATACCTGAAGAGACATATAATTCATATCAAAAACAAGATAATATAATCAACACTGATTTAGTGCTTGAAGCTTTATCTACAATTTTATTTAATCTCTAACAACTCTGATAGAGTTTTTTGTGTATACGTGGGTATTATAAATCTAAGACTTAATAAGAAACCTAACAGAGAAGGTGAAAGGCTCAGATTTAAGAGCAGGTCCAAAGCCCTTTCTCTAGAGTTTAATATATACTTGCTGATACTGTGATAAAAGATAAACACAGCAAATTAGCTAGTATAATCTCCTACCTTAATCTCTTGAATATATATCTTATTCAATTAACACTGTTAGTATTATTTCACAGTATCATTCATTATTTATTTAAATGACAGTTTTTTCTTAACAATAATATATATTAACCATTCAAAAATTTTAAAATAGATTAAAAAAGACTAATATCTTGGCCCCTCAATTAATCTTCATTAAAATTATGATGTGTTTTCTTCATGTGTTTTCCAAATATATTTTCATAATACAAGTGAGATTATAATTTATATGAAATTTCTACATAAATTCACTTTATTACATAATATACTATTTAAATTTTTCTGTGACTCTTTAGATGTAAGCACTAACTCATCTATGTCTTAACTGGACCACAGTTGGCACATTTGGAGAAGTAAATTTGTTTTTGCTACTGCAAATACTGTTTCTATGTAAATATTTATGAAATATTCAATCTTTTCTCATATTTAACATTATTATCATAAAACAAATTCCCAGAATTAGAATAACATTTATTACTTTAAAGTCTGAAGAATTTTAAGGCTTTTCCTAAATTATTCTTCAGATGTGCTAACTAAAATTTGGTATCCACCAGCAAAGAATGAAGAAATTCAATAGTAGAATTCAATAGTAGAAGATGATTTTCTCTTTCTTTTATGAAACTGGAGGGGATTATGCTAAGTGAAATAAGTCAAACACAGAAAGACAATTATCATATGGTTTCACTCATATGTGCAACATAAGGAATAGCACAGAGGACCACGAAAGGGAGGGAAAACCAAATGGGAACAAATCAGAGAGGGATACAAACCATGAAAGACTCTGGACTCTGGGAAAAAAACTGAGGGTTACATAGGGGAGGGGGGGAAGAGGAAAGGGATAGCTGGGTGATGGGTATTAAGGAGGGCATGTGTTGTGAAGAGCACTGGGTGTTATATGCAACTAATGAATCACTGAACACCACATCAAAAAGTAATGTTGTGCCATATGTTGGCTAACTGAACATAATAAAAAATAAAAATAAATTTACTTTCTTGCCTGTTAATTTGAAGGAGAGTATCTGGGAATGGTTAGGGTTATCTCATCATCTCACTGATTTAATTTACATATCTTACTAGTGAGACTGAGTATTTCCTTAATGTATTGTTTTGTGAATGGCTTGTACCTTTGCTGATTATCTACTGGTATTCTTACTAGTTTTTCTATTGATTTTTATGCACTCTATACAGAAAGATGTTAATCTTTATAGTTATCTATGTTGAGAATTGTTTCTCAGTTTACTCTTCGTCATTTAATTTTCTTTTATTTTCAGAATCTGATAATCTGATAAACTAGACTTGATTTATTTGTTTGATTATGTTATGTTAGGCACCATATACTACATTAGGGTTTTTTAATTTTTTCTTATTATTTTTATTAACATGTAATGTATTATTTGCCCCAGGGGTACAGGTCTGTGAATCGTCAGGCTTACACATTTCACAGCACTCACCATATCACATACCCTCCCCAATGTCCATAACCCAACCACCTTCTCCCTACCCCCTGCCCCCAGCAACCCTCAGTTTGTTTTTTGAGAATAAGAGTCTCTTACGGTTTTTTTGATGTAGAGTTTCAAGATTTATTGTTTGCATGTAACACCCAGTTCTCCATGCAATATGTGCCCTCCTTAATACCCATCACCAAGCTAACCCATTCCCTCACACCTTCCCCTCCAAAACCCTCAGTTTATTTATCAGTCCATTAGACTTTGAAAGTTGTTAACCTAGATTCATTCTGCTTTAAGTATACTCTTTCTCAGAGGACAGCTAGGTCTCTAGCTACTTGCCTTTTAGTAAAGTTAGATTAAGAAGAACTATATGGCTTGAAATTAAATAGGGAAAACAAAGGGAGAATGTTTAGCTCTCTTACTAATTTTAGTAATACAACAAATTTTTATTCTCTTCCACCAGAAAGAGTCATTTGGAGAAGATGTATATTCATTTGTTTTGATATTCACTGGCTACATGACTGGCCTCCTACATGCATACAGAATAAGATCAATCATTTGACAGTTGTCATATTAACAATACTTTTTAAAGAATTAACCAGAAACACTGCAATTTGTTAAAATGGCAAAGAAAGACAACATTCCAAAATTCCACTCATCAGAAGGCAAATTTAAAAATTACCATGGCAATTTCAAACTTTAGGTATAAAATATTTTTAAAAATACTGTTATCAGTTATCCTCTTTCCAACACAGACTCCCACTTTCAGGTTTTTCCATGTCTCTAGAAAATCAGTGAGTATACTGGCCTCAAACCACACCTGAAAAATTTTTCAAATTTTAAATGTTCTAAGCTACTGCATCAAATAGCAACTCTAATTTATTCAGAACATTTCTGATCCTGAGTCTTTGATGACTGTAGAGCTGCAATACCAAATCCAGAATGCCTGTGCTCACTTGAAAAAGAAAGAAATGTGCATTTTGTTTAAAACACCATTATTTTTCCCTTTTTTCCAAGTTTTTATTTAAATTCAGGTTAGTTAACATATAGTGTAATATACTGGTTTCAGGTGTAGAATTTAGTGATTCAGCACTTCCAGACAACACCTGGTGCTCATCACAAATGCACTCTTAATCCCCATCACCTATTTAATCCATTCCCCCATCCACCTCTCATCCAGTAACCATCAGTTTGTTCTCTCTACTTTTGTTTCTTAAATTCCACACATGAGTGAAATCATATAGTATTTGTCTTTCTCTGACTTATTTTGCTTAGTATAATACTTTTTAGCTCCACCCATGTCATTGCAAATGGCAAGATTTTATTTTTCTGATGGCTAAGTAATATTCCATTGTATATAGACCTACATCTCCTTTATCCGTCCATCACTCAATGGACATCTGAGCTCTCTCTATAGTTTGGCTATTGATAATGCTGCTATAAACATCGGGGTGCATGAACCTTTCTGAATCAGTATTTTTGTAGTAGTGCAATTGCTGGATCATAGGCTACTTCTATTTTTAACTTACTGAGGAAACTCCATATTGTTTTGCAGAGTGGCTGTACCAATTTGCATTCCCACCCACCAGTGTAAAAGTGTTCCCCTTTCTCCACATCCTAGCCAACACCTGTTGTTTCTTGTGTTGTTGATTTTGGCTCTTCTAACTGGCATGAGGTGATATTTCACTATAGTTTTTATTTGTATTTTCCTAATGATGGGTGTTGAGCAACTTTTTGTGTGTCTGTTGGCCATCTGTAAGTCTTCTTTAGAAAAATGTCTATTCATGTCTTCTGCTCATCTTTTAATTGGGTTATTCATTTTTGGGGTGTTGATTTTTATAAGTTCCTTATATATTTTGAATACTAATCTTTTATCAGATATGCAGTTTACAAATATCTTCTCCCATTCCATAGATGGATTGCCTTTTAGTTTTGTTGATTGTTTCCTTTGCTGTACAGAAGATTTTCATTTTGATGAAATCTCAATAGTTTATTTTTGCTTTTGTTTCTCTTGCCTCAGGAGACATATCTAGAAAAAAGTAGCTATCACCAATGTCAAAGAGGTTACTGCCTGCGTTCTCCTCTAGGCTTTTTATGGATTCAGGTCTCATATAATCAAATAGTATTTAATCAAATAGTATTGTTTTAAAAATTTGGTTTCCAATTTTTCATTGCTAATATATGGCAATATAATTAATTAATTGACTGAAAGAAAAAAGAGACTTTCTGAGTTGCTATCCTGGAACTGCAAACTCAATTGTTTTAGGAGTATCTTTTGTACATTCTAGTGGGTTTTGTTGTTTGAAGATTTTGGGGATTTCCTATGTGGCCAATTCTGATCGGTGCAAGGTGATATCTCACTGTAGTTTTGATTTGTATTTTCTGCAAATAGGTCTGGTCTGCAAATAGGACCAGCTTTTTTCTTCATTCTGATCTGTATGTCTCCTCTTCCTTTTCTTTGCCTTACTGCACTGGTGAAGACTTCCTGTATTAAGCTGAGTAAAACTGTTAAAAAGCAGACATCCTCACCTTGCTCCCCAAAGCAGACTTTCACCATTAAGTATGATACTTGCTGTAGGTTTTCATAAATGCCCTTTCTCAGGGTGAAAAATTCCCCTTTATTCGTAGTTTGCTGAAAGTTTTTTATCATGAAAGAGTGTTGAAGTTTCTCAAATGCTTTTCTAACAATGATATGATCTGCTGGTTTTTCTTCTTTAGAGTATTGGTAGAATTTACCAGTGGGACCATCTGGACCTAATCATTTCTTTTTTGGAAGGATTTCTATAAATTTAATTACTTTAATAGCTGTTGGATATTCAGATTACCGACTTCATCATGGGTAGATTTTGGTGATTTGTGATTTTCAAGGACTTGTCTTATTCATATAGATTCTCACTTACATATTATAGTGTTCTCTTATTATCCATTTAATATTTGCAGCATCTACAGTGATATCTCTTTACTCCCAATATATTGGTAATTACTATTTTCTCTCATTTTCTTTGTCAGCCTTGATAAATGTTTATCAATTTTATTGATATTTTTAAAAACTGGCTTTTGGTTTTTTTTCTTTTGTTTTTCTTTCTGTTTTTTTCTACCACCTTAGATACAACTTCCTTAAATATAACTTCTACATATATTGAGAATTATATCGGTGTTATAATTTTTGCTTTGTATCCTGAAAGACAATTTTTAAAACTAAAGAGAATATACTCTTTCTATTACTTTCTTCACTCCAAGTGTCTTTCATTATCTCTTCTTTGTGTCTGATAAATTTTCTTTGTAGTTACTATTTTTATTTATTTGTTTATTTGACAGATAGAGATCACAAGCAGGCAGAGAGGCAGGCAGAGAGAGAGAGAGAGAGAGAGAGGAGGAAGCAGGCTCCTCGCTGAGCAGAGAGCCCAGTGTGGGGCTCCATCCCAGGACCCTGGGATCATGACCTGAGCCGAAGGCAGAGGCTTTAACCCACTGAGCCACCCAGGTACCCCAAGTATTTACTATTTTATTTTTTTAAGATTTTTATTTATTTATTTGTTAGAGAGAAAGAGAGAGAACGAGCACAGGCAGACAGAGTGGCAGGCAGAGGCAGAGGGAGAAGCAGGCTCCCTGCCGAGCAAGGAGCCCGATGTGGGACTCGATCCCAGGACGCTGGGATCATGACCTGAGCCGAAGGCAGCTGCTTAACCAACTGAGCCACCCAGGTGTCCCGTATTTACTATTTTAAAACCAATCCACTGGCAACAAATTTTCTTAGCTTTCCTTTATCTGAAAATATATTTATTTCTCCTTCATTCCTGAAGTATATTTCTCCTGGATACACAAATCTGGGGTAACATCAGGTTTTTTCTTTCAGTGGTCAAAAAATGTTGGACCACCTCTTTGCATATTCCATAGTTTCTTATGAGAAATCTGTTGCATTCAAATTGTCAAATTATACCAGTAATGTGTCATTTCCCTTTCAAGATTTTTTTTCTTTAGTGGATAGGGGGATAGGTCAAATAGGTGAAGAGGATTAAGAGTGCACTCATCTAGACACTTCCAAATAAGACATCAGATGGCCAAGAGACACATGAAAAGATGCTCAACATCACTCATTATCAAGAAAATACAAATCAAGAGTTCCCCTTTCTCCACATCCTCTCCTACACTTGTTGTTTACTGTCTTGTTCACTGTTGGTGGGAATGCAAGTTGGTGCAGCCACTTTGGAAAACAGTGTGGAGATTCCTTAAGAAATTAAAAATAGAGCTACTCTATGACCCAGGAACTGCACTACTGGGTATTTACCCCAAAGACACAGATGTACTGAAAAGAAAGGCCATCTGTATCCCAATGTTCATAGTAGCAATGGCCACAATCACCAAATTGTGGAAAGAGCCAAGATGCCCTTCAACAGACGAATGGATAGAGAAGATATGGTCCATATGTACAATGGAATATAATGCGTCCATCAGAAAGGATGAATACCCAACTTTTGTATCAACATGGACGGGACTGGAAGAGATTATGCTGAGTGAAATAAGTCAAGCAGAGAGAGTCAATTATCATATGGTTTCACTTACTTGTGGAGCATAAGGAATAACTAGGAGGACATTAGGAGAAGGAAAGGAAAAGTGAATTGGGGGAAAACAGAGGTGGAGATGAGCCATGAGAGACTATGGACTCTGAGAAACAAACTGAGGGTTTTGGAGGGGAGAGGGGTGGGGGGTTAGGAGCCTGGTGGTAGGTATTAAGGAGGTATTAAGGAGGGCATGTATTGCATGGAGCACTGGGTGTGGTGCATAAACAATGAATCTTGGAACACTGAAAAAATAAAATTAAATTAAAAAAAAAGAAAACACAAATTGAAACCACAATCAGATACCATCTCTCAGAATGGCTAAAATTAACAACACAAAAAACAACAGGTGTTGTCAAGGATGCAGAGAAAAGGGAACCTTTTTGCACTGTTGGTGGGAATGCAAACTGATACAACCACTCTGGAGAACAGTTTGGAGGTTCCTCAAAAAGTTAAAAATAGAAGTGCCCTATGATCCAGCAACCTGCACTACTAGGTATTTACCCAAAGGATATAAAAATACTGATTCAAAGGGGGTACATGTGCCCTGATGTTTATAGCAGCACTATCAATAATATCCAAACTATGGAGAGAGCCCATAAATCCATCGAATGATGAATGGATAAAGAACATGTGGTGTATGTGTGTGTACACACACATACACACAATGGAATATTACTCAGCCATCACAAAGAATGAAATATTGCCATTTGCAATGACATGGATGGAGCTAGAGTATATTACGCTAAGTGAAATAAGTCAGAGAAAGACAGATACCATATGACCTCACTCATATGTGGAATTTAAGGGAAAAAAAAGATGAACATATGGGAAGGGGAAAAAGAAAAAAAGGAGAGAGGGAAACAAGCCATAAGAGACTCTTAATGAGAGAACAAACTGAGAATTGATGGAGAGAGGTGGGTAGGAGATGGGCTAGATGGGTGATGGGTATTAAAGAGGGCAGTTGTAGTGATGAGCACTAGGTATTGTATATGAGATGAATCCTACTCCAGAAACCAATATTGCACTGTATGTTAGCTGAGTAAAATTTAAACAATTTTTTAAAAAAACATGAAAAAAGAGTGCACTTATGATAAGCACAGATTAATGTATAGAATTGTTGAATCACTATCTTATACATCTGAAACTAATCTAACACTATATATTAATTAAATTGAAATTTTAAAATACATAAAACTTTTACAATACATATATATGTTTATACAACATATATATGTATTTTATTTTATTTTTTTTAAGATTTTATTTATTTGATAGACAGAAATCACAAGTAGGCAGAGAGGCAGAGAGAGAGGAGGAAGCAGGCTGTCCCCAGAGCAGAGAGCCCGATGCGGGGCCCGATCCCACGACCCTGGGATCATGACCCGAGCTGAAGGCAGCGGCTTTAACCCACTGAGCCACCCAGGTGCCCCTATATGTATTTTAAATACATAAATAAAACAGTGCATATATAAAGATTTTTTTCTTTTGTTTTAATTTTCAGAAGTTTAACAACAATGTGACTATGCATGGATTCCATTAGATTTATCCGGTCTGGAGTTCACTTAGCTTCTTGAGTCTGTAGACTTAAAGACTTAAATCTTTTGCCAAATTTGGGAAGATTTAAGCTATTATTTCTTCAAAAAATTTTTAGGTCCACATTCTGTCCTTTTTGTCTAGTGCTCTAATGCCTCAAATATTAGCTCTTTTATTGTTGACCCACAGGTCTCTGAAGCTAAGCTTACTTTTCCATTTAGTTTCTCTCCATTATTCAGATTGAATAATTTCTATTGATCCACATTTAAGTTCACTAATTCCTTCCTCTGTTTCTTCCATGCTGCTAATGAGCCTGTCCAGTAATTTTTACACTTGATCTTAGCCAAAAGGCTGAGAAGCGATGAGCCTATCCAGTAATTTTTAAATTTTGGTTACTGTATTTTTCAGTTCTAAAATTTTCATTGGATTCTTTATGTTTTCTACTTCTATTGCTGCAGTTTACTATGTTTTCATTTGTTTCAAGAGTGTCTCTAACTGCTTGGTGGAGCAATTTTACAAAAACAGCTATAAGATCCTTGCTGATGATTCCAACATCTGCGTCATTTCAAAATTGGCATCTGTTGATTATCGTATCTTATTAGAGTTGAGATTTTCCTGATTTTTCATATGTGAAATAAATTTGGTCTGTATAATGGACATTTTAAGTATTATCCTATGACATTCTAATTCCTATTTAAATCTTCTACTTTAACAGGTGGTCACTCTGCTTCAGTTCAGAATGCAATCGTAGGCTTACTTTTGTGGGCTGTAATTTAAATGTCAGTTTAGTATATAAAGTCTTTCCAGTGCTCTCCTGGTTTCCCCTATTAGTATGTTACCTAGATAGCAGAACTCCACTTTACTTATACTCAGCATGGATTTGGATGGAGAGAAGCACTGCCTCATTTCAGCAGGGCAAGGATGAAAAACAGGGTACTCTTCACATCGTGTGCTAGAGAAGGACACTGTCTCATTAATGGGGAGGGGGTGAGAGTCAGTCCTGCCTACAGGCTCAGCTGGAGAGGGACCCACTTATTATTACAAAGGAAGTGGAAATCAAGAATTCTAACCACAGGAACCTCTGTGGAGGGATGCTTCTTCCTTAGTTCAGAGCACAGGAGGAAGCCCACAGAACTCTGAAAAATAAGGGCATCATCTTGTTAACACGGGTAGTTGTATAATCCAGAGTCCCACCCACAGGCTCTGCTGGGGAAGGTGCCACCTTACAAGTGCTGGGTGAAGTTGCAGTCAGAATCCTCCTGCAGGCCCCACTGAAGAGAGGCACTGCCTCATTACTAAAGTGGGGAGGGGCAGAAGTCAGAGTTTGGCCTGAGGCTCCACTGGAGAGGGACATCTTGTTACTGTAGGTGTGAGGAAAAGTGGGTATGTAAGATGGGAGTTCTGGTCACCAGTTCCACTACTGGAATGTCTGGTTGGTTGGGTACAAGAGAGTGCAGCTTTTATTGCAACGTTCTAGAGAACAGAAAGGATAACTTAAAGCATTTCTGTCTTGATCCTTTTGTAGTTCATAAGCATGAAGATAGGGTGTTCACACAGTTGTATGAGATGTGCCTCGCTCAAACCTTGTTACCGTCCGATGTGGAGGAAAAGGGTTTCTGTCTTGCTGCACCATCCTTTGCCTAAAAAGGGTTTTTTGGTGCTTTTTTTGTTTGCACCTATTGGTATTTCCACGTGGTGGGCTTCTCTAGAGCCCAAGCCATAGTATGTGGGAGGCAAGAAAAAACAATCTGGGAATTCATTCAGTCCTTGAGTTCAAAGGTCCCTAGTCACTCCACCTTCTTTTCCTTTATTTTCAGAGTTTTCTGGTAGATGACTTATGGGTTTTGTCCAGGATTTTTGTTGTAATTAGTAAGAGGAGCATAACAGAATGTGCTTATTCCATCTTGATAAAATAACAGAACCCAAACCTTGTCACTTAGTTCCAGCCCAGATTTTGTGTGTCCTATCGCTCTCTACTCTGATTCCAGAGGACATGGAGCACGTTTTTATTAATCTTTCTATTAATTGTGGGCTTAACAAAACATGTCATATATAGCATATCCTTTAAGCTTAGTGGCTTTAAGAAACTGTTGATAAAACTTCTTGGCCTTTACCCACCTTTAGGTTCATGACGAAACTCTTAAGTTTGTTCATTCATTCAGGGAACACCTGTTTTATGAAAGCTTCTCAGGCGACAGCAGTGAGTAAGACAGCTAAAATCCCTAATGTTATGGAACTTACATTCTACTGACTGGAATAGGATAGAGGGACGGGAGGCATATGAATAATGTGTTCTCTTCAGGCTGAACAACACTCAGTGTACTATGTTTCAGTTAATATCAGGAACATAATTTGAAAAGTTGCAAATATTCAGAAATCTAAAAATTTGCAATTGGCATATATTAGATAATTTTTTTCACTTTTCTAATGGAACTTTAACAAGCTAGTAAGCCAATTATCTATACTTACCACATAGAGTTGTTTCCACAGACTGGCCCATTCTTGTAGAGTTGCTGTAACCTCAGTCACAATAGAATCTTCAAGTGGAACCACAGTTTCATACTGCCTAGAACCAGAGCCACAACAACAGCCACATTATCATTGATAAAATACCAGAATCCTATCTACTGACCTTTTTAATGTGTGTAACTCAAAGTTTAAGTTCATGCAAACATAAAGGAGAGCTGTAACCAACTTAATGAAGATTCTTTTGCCATAATATAGTAAACTTGTGTAAATGAACTGAATTCATGAAAAAACACCTGAGTTTTGCTATGTAAGTCCTTAATTTTACTTTTAGAAATACTACCTTTAAAACAGACTTTTTTTAAATTTTCATTTCATTTTTATTTAAACATATAATGTAACCCCACCACCCTCTCCCAACCCCCTTCGCCCCACCCCCTTCAGTTTGTTTTATGACACTGAGAGTCTCTTTTGACTTGTCTCCCTCCCAGTCACATCTTGTTTCATTTTTTCTTTTCCTACCCCCTTAACCCCCACCTCCGTTGCATCTCCACTTCCTCATACCAAGGAGATCATATGATAGTTGTCTTTCTCCAGTTGACTTATTTAGCTAAGCATAATACCCTCTAGTTCCATCCATGTTGTCACAACTGGTAGGATTTCATTTCTTTTGATGGCTGCATAGTATTCCTTTGTATATATACACCACATCTTCTTTATCCATTCATCTGTTGATGGACATCTAGGTTCTTTCCAAAACTTGGCTACTGTGGACATTGCTGCTATAAACATTCAGGTGCACGTGCCCCTTCAGATCACTACATTTGTATCTTTAGGGTAAATACCCAGTACTGCTATTGCTGGGTCATAAGGTAGCTCTATTTTCAATTTCTGAGGAACCACCATGCTGTTTTCCAGAGTGGTTGCACCAGCTTGCATTCCCACCAACAGTGCAGGAGGGTTCGCCTTTCTCCACATCCTTGCCAGCATCTGTCATTTCCTGACTTGTTCATTTTAGCCATTCTGACTGGTGTGAGGTGGTATCTCATTGTGGTTTTGATTTGTATTTCCCTGATGCCCAGTGATGTGGAGCACTTTTTCATGTGTCTGTTGGCCATCTGGATGTCTTCTTTGCAGAAATGTCTGTTCATGTCCTCTGCCCATTTCTTGATTGGATTATTTGTTCTTTGGGTGTTGAGTTTGCTAAGCTCTTTGTAGATTTTGGATACTAGCCCTTTATCTGATATGTCATTTGCAAATATCTTTTCCCACTCTGTCAGTTGTCTTTTGGTTTTGTTGACTGTTTCCTTTGCTGTGCAAAAGCTTTTGATCTTGATGAAGTCCCAATAGTTCATTTTTTCCCTTGCTTCCCTTGCCTTTGGCGTTGTTCCTAGGAAGAAGTTGCTGCGGCTGAGGTCGAAGAGGTTGCTGCCTGTGTTCTCCTCAAGGATTTTGATGGATTCCTTTCTCACGTTGAGGTCCTTCATCCATTTTGAGTCTATTTTTGTGTGTGGTGTAAGGAAATGGTCCAATTTCATTTTTCTGCATGTGGCTGTCCAATTTTCCCAACACCATTTGTTGAAGAGGCTGTCTTTTTTCCATTGGATATTCTTTCTTGCTTTGTCGAAGATTAGTTGACCATAGAGTTGAGGGTCTATTTCTGGGCTCTCTATTCTGTTCCATTGATCTATGTGTCTGTTTTTGTGCCAGTACCATGCTGTCTTGATGATGACAGGAGCTTGAAGTCTGGAATTGTGATGCCACCAACATTGGCTTTCTTTTTCAATATTCCTTTGGCTATTCGATGTCTTTTCTGGTTCCATATAAATTTTAGGATGATTTGTTCCATTTCTTTGAAAAAATTGGATGGGATTTTGATAGGCATTGCATTAAATGTGTAGATAGCTTTAGGTAGCATAGACATTTTCACAATATTTATTCTTCCAATCCATGAGCATGGAACATTTTTCCATGTCTTTGTGTCTTCCTCAATTTCTTTCATGAGTACTTTATAGTTTTCTGAGTATAGAGTCTTTGCCTCTTTGGTGAGGTTTATTCCTAGGTATCTTATGGTTTTGGGTGCAATTGTAAATGGGATTGACTCCTTAATTTCTCTTTCTTCTGTCTTGTTGTTGGTGTAAAGAAATGCAACTGATTTCTGTGCATTGATTTTATATCCTGACACGTTACTGAATTCCTGTACAAGCTCTAGCAGTTTTGGAGTGGAGCCTTTTGGGTTTTCCACATATAATATCATATCATCTGCAAAGAGTGATAGTTTGACTTCTTCTTTGCCGATTTGGATGCCTTTAATTTCTTTTTGTTGTCTGATTGCTGAGGCTAGGACTTCTAGTACTATGTTGAATAGCAGTGGTGATAGCGGACATCCCTGCCGTGTTCCTGACCTTAACGGAAAAGCTCTCAGTTTTTCTCCATTGAGAATGATACTTGCCGTGGGTTTTTCATAGATGGCTTTGATAATATTGAGGTATGTGCCTTCTATCCCTACACTTTGAAGAGTTTTGATTAGGAAGGGATGTTGCACTTTATCAAATGCTTTTTCAGCATCTATTGAGAGTATCATATGGTTCTTGTTCTTTCTTTTGCTAATGTATTGTATCACACTGATTGATTTGCGGATGTTGAATCAACCTTGCTTCCCTGGAATAAATCCCACTTGGTCGTGGTGAATAATCCTTTTAATGTACTGTTGGATCCTATTGGCTAGTATTTTGGTGAGAATTTTCGCATCTGTGTTCATCAAGGATATTGGTCTGTAATTCTCCTTTTTGATGGAATCCTTGTCTGGTTTGGGGATCAAGGTGATGCTGGCCTCATAAAATTAGTTTGGAAGTTTTCCTTCCATTTCTATTTTTTGGAACAGTTTCAGGAGAATAGGAATTAATTCTTCTTTTAATGTTTGGTAGAATTCCCCTGCAAAGACATCTGGCCCTGGGCTTTTGTTTGTTTGGAGATTTTGGATGACTGTTTCAATCTCCTTACTGGTTATGGGCCTATTCAGGTTTTCTATTTCTTCCTGGTTCAGTTTTGGCAGTTGATATGTCTCTAGGAAAGCATCCATTTCTTCCAGATTGTCAAATTTGTTGGCACAGAGTTGCTCATAATATGTTCTTATGATTGTTTGTATTTCTTTGGTGTCGGTTGTGATCTCTCCTCTTTCGTTCATGATTTTATTTATTTGGGTCCTTTCTCTTTTCTTTTGGATAAGTCTGGCCAGGGGTTTATCAATCTTCTTGATTCTTTCAAAGAACCAGCTCCTAGTTTCATTGATTTGTTCTATTGTTTTTTTGGTTTCTATTTCATTGATTTCTGCTTTGATCTTTATTATTTCTCTTCTCCTGCTGGGTTTAGGCTTTCTTTGTTGTTCTTTCTCGAGCTCCTTTAGGTGTAGGGTTAGGTTGTGTATTTGAGACCTTTCCTGTTTCTTGAGATAGGCTTGTATCGCTATATATTTTCCTCTCAGGACTGCCTTTGCTGTGTCCCACAGATTTTGGACCATTGTGTTTTCATTATCGTTTGTTTCCATGATTTTTTTCAATTCTTCTTTAATTTCCTGGTTGACCCATTCATTTTTTAGAAGGATGCTGTTGAGTCTCCATGTATTTGTGCTCTTTCCAAATTTCCTCTTGTGATTGAGTTCTAGCTTCAGAGCATTGTGGTCTGAAAATATGCAGGGAACGATCCCAATCTTTTGATACCGGTTGAGACCTGATTTATGACGCAGGATGTGATCTATTCTGGAGAATGTTCCATGGGCACTAGAGAAGAATGTGTATTCTGTTGCTTTGGGATGGAATGTTCTGAATATATCTGTGATGTCCATCTGGTCCAGTGTGTCATTTAAGACCTTTATTTCCTTGTTTATCTTATGCTTGGATGATCTGTCCATTTCAGTGAGGGGCGTGTTAAAGTCTCCTACTATTATTGTATTCTTATCAATGTGTTTCTTTGATTTTGTTATTAATTGGTTTATATAGTTGCTTCCATGTTAGGGGCATAGATATTTAAAATTGTTAGATCTTCTTGTTGGACAGACCAACAAGAAGGACTATGATATAGTGTCCTTCCTCATCTCTTATTATAGTCTTTGGCTTAAAATCTAATTGATATGATATAAGGATTGCCACCCCAGCTTTCTTCTGATGTCTATTAGCATGGTAAATAGATTTCCACTCCCTCACTTTCAATTTGGAGATGTCTTCGGGTCTAAAATGAGTTTCTCGTAGGCAGCATATTCATGGGTTTTGTTTTTTTATCCATTCTGAAACCCTGTGTCTTTTGATTGGGGCATTTAGCCTATTTACATTCAGGGTAACTATTGAGAGATATGAATTTAGTGCCATTGTATTGCCTGTATTGGTGATCGCTACTGTATATTGTCTCTGTTCCTTTCTGATAATACTTTTAGGGCCTCTCTTTGCTTAGAGGACCCCTTTCAATATAAAACAGACTTTTTAAAAGACCATTTGAGCCTTTTTCTTTAAAGAAAGACCATATATCGCCCATGTCTTGCTTAAATTAATTTTTTAAATTATTTGTGTCCTTTAACATTTACTAGTAATGCAAATTAGCTCATGATCTTGATATAAAAGATCTAATGGAAATGGGGGAGAGAGGGGACCCAGACACTGGTTTTTGAAACATTTTATAAACTCTCCCTTATATTAGTATGGTACTTTCTTAGAAAATTGTGTCAGTGGAGGAATTCTGTGTCTGGTAGAGGAATTCTGATCCTCCTAAGGATCAGAAAGTTACGGAGATTCCCTCAGTCTACTCCATAAGCAGAATCTATGGTGCCAGTCCCTGTGTTAAATTGCCAAGGATTTATCAGTGAACAAACGTGGACAGTGTCCCTATCTTCAGAGAGCTCTTGCTCTGGATAGAGAATCAACAAATAATCACAACATACAGATATGAACAGTGATGAATCTAAGAAGGAAATTAAAGTGTAAAATCAGTGATTTTAACTGGGGGACATGATTTAAAAAGAAAAGGGATCAGTGAACTCTTCTCTAAACAAGTGTTAAGGTCCAAAAGATGCAAAAAGTTCATGACGAGAAATGTGTGTAGGGAGGAAGACAAACAGGTATGGTGCCCCTGCAGAGGAAACAGTATACAAGAAGCCACTGAAAGGGGAAAGAATTTCACATAAACAAGAACATTAAAAAGGTTGGACTCTGAGAAACAAACTAAGGATTTTGGAGGAGAGGGGGGTGGGGCATTAGGTGAGCCTAGTGGTGGGTATTAAGGAGGGCATGTATTGCACGGAGCACTGGGTGTGGTACAAAAACAATGAAATCTTGGAGCACTGAAAAAATAAAAATAAAATTAAAAAGGCTGGTAACACTGAGGCCAGCTCTCACCAGGCCTTTTCAAATGATACTAAATGTCCTAGATCTTAACTCAAGTAAAATGAATGAAAAGGTATTGAAAGGTTGTTCAAAGTACGAGCATGACTTGATAATATTTTTACAATGTCTATGCCAATTGTGAGGGATAATGAAATACTCTCTGGACTAAAGATTTATATACTGGTATGCTAAAGTGATTGAAATACAATAATTTTTACTTGTTAGCCAGAGCCAACAACTTAGAAATAGCAAAAGAAGTTTATTTCACAAAATTGGCATTATGTATTATGTCTTTGCACAGGAAGAAGCTGACAAACCACCACTGAATTCAGAGATGACTCAGTGCATTAATACTGACTGTCAATGAATATATGTTACTTGATCTTTTATGGCATTATTGTTTTATTTTGTCTGCTTTATTCCAGAAGATGAAAATAATCTTCTCAGGCTGATTTAAGAGCACTATCCATATTCATCAAATTTATAAGCTGATTAAAATAAAAGCTTTCATCAAGGGCTTATTAAGAGTAAAGTGTGATACATTTTTTTCCTTGTGCCAAGAGCATCCAAGGTATTAATTCCTAGATTCAACTTTACCAATTATTTCAAACTATAATAGTTTTGAAATGAATAGTTTACTTTAATTTTTAAAAAAACAATAAGTCATATTGAACTTCTCAGATGGAGAGTAAGCCAATGGCAAAAGCCAGATCTGAAAAAGAGTAAGTCTTAATGACCTGCCAGACAAAAATGAATGAGAAGACATCCTTTATTTCTTCAAACTACTGGATAACTAGTATAAACATTAATTTCTGAAATTATTTTTATATACTATGTATTAAGAGTGCTACAAAGATAATTAGGAGATTTGTGGAAACAATCAGGGAGATCACAATCCTAATAACACAACTTAAATGTAAAGCACAAATAGGTGCTGTGTGACATCAACTGTAAGTTCTAATGCAGCTTGGATGGAAAAGGTTCACTTTTACCTGATGATCAGATAAAGCTTCATGAAGGAAGTAATGTTCCTAAAGAAAGCTTAGCTTTGAAAGGCAAAGAGATGGAGAGAAAGGCTCTAATCAGCTATGAAGAAAGGTACAGAAAAAATAATGAGCAAAAAGTATTAAAGAGCGTTCATGTTGAGAACATGGGAAACTGAAAATACAGAAAGGTATTGTCAAGGCAGGGCTAAGAGATTTAAATTCGACCCTATGGAAAGAGTCATGGGACATGTCATAAAGAGTGTTGTGTTTTAGTAGGATTAAAACAGAAATGACATATGGTATAAAGTGGAAATTTTCATCTATTACATGTTCAGCTATTTTAAATAGGGAGATCTATGGGAAATTTGCAATGTTCCTATTTTAAAATTGTAAGGCTTTGGACTCACCTCAATTTAACTAATCTAAGTTGAAACTAAAACTGACTTATTTTTCTTAGATCATAATACATAATCAATATCCTAAAAACTTTTAAGATTTAGATATAGTATTATTACAAACATATTGTCCAACAGGCCAAGTAAAAACAAAACAAAACAAAAAAACCAACTGCTACTGTACCTTACTTGGAACTATGGCAAGCTCTAGGGCTAGACAGACTGAGCCTAAAGCAGTCCCCTCCTCCCTTCAGTCTAAGGTCAGGATTTGCCAAAGCCCCAATATAGCTATGGAGGAGATCTAAAATGCTCTTGTAGCACTTTGTTCTACATGGGGCCTTGAGAGCAGGCAGAGGTAGCTGCATAAGCACTAGACAGATGTGCTCAGAGGGAGAGAATGAAGGGAAAAATAAAATCTCTCACTTCTAAAAATCAAAATTCTAAAACATGAAAATATAATGATCAAGATTTTAAAATAATCTTAAAAATCTTTTCAGAATTTTAGAAGTCTGACAAATATTTTTATATCTTTAAAATGCTTAGAGAAATGAGTAACTTCCATTTAAAAAAGGAAAACTATGAAACACAAGCAAGCACAAATAAAACAAGAGCCAATGAATATGCAAAAGAACCAACTAGAAACTTTGCAAAAGTATTATGAACAAAGTGTCCATTGATGACTGTATAGAATAATGAAATATAATATGCATATATAAGGGAATATTATTCAACATTTAAAATAAATGAAATCTTTTTAAAATATTTTATTTATTTATTCATGAGACAGAGGGGCAGAGGTCGAGAAGCGGCTCCAAGCAGAGCAGGTAGCCTGATGCAGGACTTGATCCTAGGACCCCAGGATCGTGACCTGAGCTGAAGGCAGACAGTCAACCAACTGAACCACCCATCTAGCCCTAAAATAAATGAAATTTTGATACATGCAACAACATGTATGAGCTTTGAAAATGGTATGCTAAGTAAAATAAGCCAGACACAAAAGGGCAAATATTGCATGATTCTATTACATGAAGTACATAGAATAGGAAAATTCACAGATAGATAGAAATATCTATCTACAGGTAGAGAGCTAGAAAGAAGAATGATTCTCAAGGACTGAAGGAAGGGAAAAATAAGGAGTTACCTGTTTAAGAGGTACAAAGTCCCTGTTTGGGATGATGAAAAATTCTGGAATTGAATACTCATGAAGGTTGCATAACACTATGAATATACTTAATGCCACTGGATTATACTCTTAAAAATGGTTAAAATGTTAACTTTTGGGGGGGGGGGTGCCAGGTTGGCTCAGTGGGTTAAAACCTCTGCCTTCAGCTTAGGTCATGATCCTGGGCCTAAAGCAGTCCAGGATCAAGCCCCACATCAAGCTCTCTGCTAGGCGGGGAGCTTGCTTCCCCCCCTCTATCTGCCTGCTGCTCTGCCTACTTGTGATATCTCTCTCTGTCAAATAAACAAATAAAATATTTTTTTAAATGTTAGCTTTTTTGTTATGAATATTTTACCACAATTTTTAAGATGTCAAAAAATAATAGCAGTGGAAAAAAATAACAAACCTCAACAGAAAGGATACATGCTGGACAGAGTTCAAGAGAAAATAAGTAGCAAGGTAATAATGAATAAATCACTCTAGAATGTAGGGCAGAGCAAAAAAGTAACCCAAAGTATGAAAGAGTACTTAAGAGACATGAGGGAGGAGTAAAAGAATTCCAAACTACTCTTAACAGGATTCCCAGGAGAAAAGAATGGCAGTGTTACAGAAAATTGTGATTTTCTTTTCCTTAGCTCTCCAGCATTGTAACACCCTTCATTTGAAAAAAACCCAAATGTAGAGACAGAGTTGCCTTCCACTATATAAGCAGAAAATAACAAATACTTGATTTCTCAGCCTCTCTATGACTATGGTACAGGCTTATAACTTGAGCTCCATCTACCCCAGACTTAGAAAGGAAAACCAATTACCCAAAGCAGCAGAGACTACAAAGAAACCAACTTGGTGGCAGCTACAGTCAGTTTCCTGAGGCAGCAGTCCTATGGAAGTATTCAGTTTTAAGATGGTGAGGGACTGGGGGAGGCAGAATTAAATATGGTAGTTAGGATAGGTCTCAGTGAGATTTGAGAGAAGACCTGAAGGAAGTGACAGAGTCTTAGCCAGGCAGAGTACTCCAGGCATAGGAAAAAGCATGGAAAAAACCCTTAAGGCAGGAGCATACCTCATATGTTTGAATAAAAGCTTCAATGTAATTGAAGCCAAAGGAGAAATAGGTAGAGTAGAAGGAGTGAAGCCAGGTCATATAAACAGGTAAGCCTTTCTAAGAACTTTGGTTTTTACCATGAGTGAGATAGGAGCCACTGGAAAGTTTTAAACACAGGAGTAATGTGATCTAACTTCTTTTTAAATTTTCATTATTTTTATTTTTTTATTGTGTTATGTTAGTCACCATACAGTACATCATGAGTTTTTTAAAAATTACTCTGGCAGCTACGTCAAGAATAAACTGTAAGGGGACATGGGTAGAAGAGGGAGAGCAGTTAGAAGACACTGAAGTAATATAAGAAAGAAAGCATAATCATATCAAAGTCCCTACTTTTTTCCATGTCACACTGTGACAAGTTAGGACATAAACTTGTCCTTCTCTCTCTCAGCTGTCTAGTACTGTACAATGCACAACTCCACCCCATAGACCTTGAGATGCTCAAGTCCTTCATATTGTTCTTTGGCAGCGGATTGTCAATAATTCTTCCAATATTTCTATCATGAGCATCATTACTGATTCCCTTCCTATTCCCTCTCTATCTATCTAACCATTTCAAGTCCCCAAATCTCCAACCAGCTGTAGTCACAGTAATGACAAGGTTCCTAGAATACATGCAATAGAAATCCATATAACCATAAGCAAAGTCTGAGGTTGAGTTTGAGAGTAGTTTGTTAAACAGACCAACAATGACATCAAAGGCCAAAAAAAGGGGGGGCAAGGATAAAAGGATGTCTTGGACTACATGATCAAAAGCAAGAAACCTTCTGGGTACTGCTGGCTTACTTATTCTCCCATCAACTCTATTTTAAACTAAGAGCTAAATAAATCTAGCAGATCTACATCTGGATAGATGAGACGATTTGATTTATTCTGTAGCATCTAATTGAAAGGATCATCTCTAGTCAGAAAACCAAGGCTGCAAAAAGCTAAATGCTCACTTTATTGATGTTCTGCATAAGATTTCAGATAGGGTGGTTGGTGGTTCAGTTGGTTAAGCCTCTGACTCTTAATTTCAGCTCAGGTCATAATCTCAGGGTCATGGGATTGAGCCCCGCATTAGGCTCTGTGCTCAGCGTGGAGTCTGCTTCTTTCTCTCTTTCCCTCTGCCCCTCTCTTCTCTTTATTTCTCTTGTTCTCACTCTCTCTAAAATAAATAAATAAATCTTTTTTAAAAAATAAGTGTTCACATGATCTCCCTGATATGAGGAAGTGGAGATGCAATGGGGGTGGGAGTTAAGGTGGTAGGAAAAGTAAAAATGAAACAAGATGGGATCGGGAGGGAGACAAACCAAAAGAGACTCTTAATGTCATAAAACAAACTGAGGGGGGTGAGGGGAAGAGGGGTTGGGAGAGGGTGGTGGGGTTACATTATATGTTTAAATAAAGCTTAAATTTAAAAAAACCCCCCCAAAAATAAGTGTTCAGAGTAATCTTTTATTTCAGTTTTGGCACTCAAAGTCCAAAACCAAAGTTTTGATCCTAATGATTGCTGAATTGCAAGGTCAGTTAAATTTAAGGCTTTTCCATAAATATTAAGATAAAAGGCTGGCTACTGACTTGGAAAGAATAGTAGAGATAAAATTATAACATGGAACAACTTAAAGGGGCCTAAGTGTCACCCTTACTGAACGCTTTGCAGTAGAAAAAGGCCCTCCTTCTCTACTGATGAGGGTCTTTGCCTTCCTTAAAGGCTTATAGATTGGCTCACCTAAATTAGTTATCTTTCAAAGGAAGCCAATTTTCTTTATGCCCTTTCTTCCCAACCCATCAATACCCCAGTGTCCCATGAATTCAATCTGTTTCCTTCCCAGCTTTCCCACAATGAATGTGGTAAAAGGCACTGGAGGTATCACAGGCTTAACTCCATGGACTTTCCCTCATAAAGACTGATATGGTACAACAAATGTTGAATCAGAATGTGACAGTAGCATTGGGTAATCCTGAGACTCTAATATAGTACCATATCCAAGTGGATTAGCCGACACAATTTTGCAAGTTTATTATACTGGACTCCAATCATCATAAAAGGGATGGAATTTGTTTCTCTGCCTTCTTTATCTCTGGAAAAATGACCTTCAGTAGACTAATGAATACCTAATTTGTCATCATGTTAATGTGTATAAAATTCAAATATGAGCAAGGACATCACTTGAAATAAAAGAAGTAAAATAATAGACTGGTGCCCACAGGATTCACTGATACTACTTCACTAATTACTTCATTACCCAGAACACTGGACTGTGTAGAATATATTCTATATTGTATATTCTATACAGTTCACTTTTTAGAGTGAACTTTAAAAGAATTCACTATGCTATCTTTTTAAATACTGGGGTACTATTCACATGATGTGATAAATGCTCTGAACCAAGAACCAATATACCTATGTTTCTCCCAAAGACAGAATACATGGGTTGAGAAAGAAGAGGTAGTGATGGAGGGGGCACTTCTCACTCTCAAACCTGATGACTCACTTGCAAAATTTTAGGTTCCAATCTCTTGAGGACTTTTGACTGCTGACTTAGAATCTAAGTGAAACATGAATAAACCAGATGAGAACATGATTCAATTACACTGAATCTGAGATTACCATGAGGCCATTTCAGTTTTAGGTTCTTCCTGCCATTGCACATGCAAAGGGGGAAAAGTCAGTTTGTTTAAGTATTGGCTGTTGTGTTTAAATTTTTTAGTCCTCAAAGAAGAAATAGGTTTACTGCAGCATGCAGAAGTGGGGAAAAGCACAGATGGAACCAAAGGTATCCATAAGGAGGATCCTAATACTGCATACTCTGTGGTAAAAGCTAATGAAGAAAACTATATCATCCCTTATCATACAAAACTACCAAGGGCTCAAAAACTTAGCTGAGGTACTAGCTAAAGTGAAAAGATCAAAATTGGTAGTTAAAGGGACGCCTGGGTGGCTCAGTTGGTTAAGCGGCTGCCTTCGGCTCAGGTCATGATCCCAGCGTCCTGGGATCGAGTCCCACATCCAGCTCCTTACTCGGCAGGGAGCCTGCTTCTCCCTCTGCCTCTCTGCCTGTGCTCACTCTCTCTCTAACTAATAAATAAATAAAATATTTTTTAAAAATTGGTAGTTAAAAAAAAGGAGCTAATTAATTAAAATTAATACCTATAACCAGGTAGAAAAAATATATCTGTATCATTATATATTATTCCTTGATATATCATATATATTTATAAATTTTACTTCATTCTTGTCTTCCTTCTTCCTTTCTCACCAATTTGTAAAAGATTTTATTTATTTGATAGACAGAGATCACAAGTAGTCAGAGAGGCAGGCAGAGAGAAAGGAGGAAGCAGGCTCCCCGCTGAGCAGAAAGCTGATGCTCCATGCTCGATCCCAGGACCCTGAGACCATGACCTGAGACGAAAGCAGAGGCTTTAACCCACTGAGCCACCCAGATGCCCCCCTTTCTCACCTACTTTTAAAGGGAGTGATATGGTGATAAGGTTTAACCTACACTACAGTCCACAAATTACAGAAAAGCAAAACAAAAATATTACAAAGCTAAAAGAGAATATTCTAGAGATTATCAATTTGGAAACATATACTAACTATAAAATCTTGTATAATATAGCTAAAGAGGGAATTCAGTAATTTTCAATTCTAGAATTAGAACAGACTAAATATAAATTCACCAAGTGTCCAAACTGACAAAAAGTTTTAAAAATTGTGTAATTTTTTTAAAAAAGAGGTCAACAAAAAATGGAAACTAGAAAATATTATTTATGAAAATTTAAAGCATGTTAATGAAATAGAAAAAAATGAGAGACAATAAGGAGACTCTTCAACATAAATTCTTTGCTAAATCAAAGCAGACAAATTTCAGAAAGAAATAATCATATGAAAATAAGTTTTAAAAGGCACAAAATAATAATAGTATAAAAGGAGGGACATAATCATAAATTGCAGTAAAAAGTTTAAAATATACTGAGAAGGATAAAAACTGTATGATAATTTCAATAGATGCAGAAAAAGCATTTAACAAAATGTAACATCTATTCATGATAAAAAACCCTCAACAAAGTAGGTTTAGAGAGAATATACCTCAACATAATAAAGGAAGACTTTATATGAAAACCCATAGCTAACATCATCCTCAATGGGGGAAAACTGGGAGCTTTTCCCCTAAGATCAGGAACAAGAGAGAAGGATGTCCATGCTCACCACTTTTATTCAATATAGTGCAGAAAGTCCTAGCCACAGCAGTCAGACAACAAAAAGAAAAGGCATCCTTATCAGTAAGGAAGAAGTCAAATTTTCAATATTTGCAGATGACATGATACTATACATAGAAAACCCAAAATATTCCACAAAAAATAGCTAGTACACATAAATTCAGTAAAAGCTGTAGAATATAAAATCAACATATAGAAATTTACTGCATTTCTATACACCAATAATGAAGCAGCAGAAAGAGAAATCAAGGAATCAATCCCATTTACAATGGCACCAAAAGCCATAAGATACTTAAGAATAAACCAAATCACTAGTTTTCTGCCCCTAACTCTCTCTTCTCCTTCTGAGATTACCACAGGCATATATAGTCCAAGAGAATGATTCCATAAACTCTGTAGGCTGTGTTCATTTCTTTTCATGCATTTTTCTTTTTTGTTTTTTTTTCTCTCCTGACTGGATATTTTTAAGTGACTTATCTTTGAGTTCACAGATCTTCTGTTTGATCAAGTCTGTTGTTGACAGTTACAGTTTTTATTTTGTTCACTATAAACTTCAGGTCTAGAATTTGGTTCTTTTTTATGAGTTCTATCTCTTTATTGAACCTCCCATTTTGTTCATTTGTTCTTTTCCTGATTTTAATACCCATCTATGTTTTCTTGTAGCTGCTAAGCTTCATTAAAATAATTATGTTTAGTTCTTTTTCAGACAATTTATAGATCTCCATTTCTTTTAGGATGGTAAGTGGAAAATTAATGTACTTCCTTGATGGTGTCGTATTTCCTTGATTTTCTCATTCCCTGAAATTTTGCATTGCTGTTTTTTATTCAAAGAAGTTACCTTCTCCAGTCTTTACTGAGGGCCCTCAGAAGAGAAATGCCTTACTAGTCAGTCCAAGAGTAAATTCTGAAGCTCTCTCAGATCTTTTCAATGTATGCTCTTGCTCCACATCTCTGATTCCCTCTTTAGTGAGAATTAAGACTGTATGCCTTCTCTTGATGTCACAAAGCCAGGCCAGGTACTGACTGACAATTTCTCATTTATTTCCCTTAGAGCAATACCCTAAAATGCTCAAGTTGTGTGCCTTCTCCTGATCCTACAGAGCTTATCCAGCTTTCTGCAGAATTACAAGCCATATTCAAAGGCTTGCAACTCACCATTCATGGGGCACATGTGATAAAGGTGATGCAGTTACAGGAAGGGTGGGTAAGACATCCAGAACATTTTAAGTGACCCTGGGCCAGTTGGAGGAATCTGTAGGAAAATGTTCCCACTGGCTCATGAGAAGACTTCTTGGTAGGAGTCTCTAAAGTGGATAGTTAGTCAGATCTGTTGTCCTCTGATGATCCCTGAGCCCTGGTTGCTATGAGTCCCCATATCTCTTACCTGCTCCCCACCTCTCTCAACCACTAGCTGATTACCTCAGAATTCTAGGTATGGTGAGAGGAAAAAATGGGTCTCTGGAGCAGCATCCTACCTGACTGGAAAGCCAAATACTTATTCAGTATGCTCTCTCATTCCCCTCTGTGGGAAATTAGAGGCCAAGTGAATCTCTCTTGGCAATGAGCTTGTGACACCTTTGGGACAGATGGCACAGGTAAAGTGAAATTGTTCTTACCCTCTTCAGTGCAACTATTCCCATGTTTTTTGCTTCAGCAATGTGCTAACATTTCTTCAGTGGAATCACAGCAATGCAGAAATGGAAAACAGTGTAAAACTTCAAGAGTAGCATCCTGAAAATAATGTCCATTATGTAAGTCCTGCATCCAGATTCCACAATGGTAATCTTATCCATAGCTGGTTGTCAAAATTGATGCTTCTGTGAGGAGATGGTAGAAAACTTCTACTCCACTGTCTTGCTTGTCACCCTTCAAGTCCAGACATTTTTACAAGCAACTTTTATCAGCTCTTTAAAGATTAGTCTCTACATTAACTTTTTCAAAGTCTAGAAATAGTGTGAAGTTTACTAGATTCATTCTATAAACTAATCTTTATACCAAAACTAGCCAAGGATATTACAAGAAAAGAAAACCATAAACAAATCTCATATGTATACAGAGAAGCAAAAATGTTCAAGATAATATAGGAAAATGTAGTAGTATGCTAAAGATATTAAAACCATGAGGAATGTATCCTAAGATACAGCACTTTTAGAGTAGAATTGCTGATATATCCTTAATGTTGCCTCAAAGATTTCAATGTCATTTTCCAGAAGCCTTTTCACACTGTCTTAAAAATAGGTAGTTTAAATGAGTACTGATTTAATCAAATGCTTTTTTGCATCTATTACATCTATGGCATACCCACAACCCAACCTCTGCCATTCTGCCACTCTCCTGTTAATGTGAATGTCAAAAGAACAATGCCGGTTTGGAAAACAGTGTAAAACTTCATGAGTGGCACCCAAAAAAGACTGTCTATTAAGTCCTGCATCCAGATTTATAGAACCAGCCCAGCTTTTATCCTTTCTGAAAACTAGTACCTTAGCTTTTCCTTTCATTCTGTGAACTATCTTAAATCTTTCTAATAATTTTTTTATTTAAGCTTTTTTTATTTAAACATAAAATGTAACCCCAGCACCGTCTCCCAACCCCTCTCCCCCCCACCCCCTCAGTTTGTTTTATGACATGAAGAGTGTCTTTTGGTTTGTCTCCCTCCCGATCCCATCTTGTTTCATTTTTTCTTTTCCTACCCCCTTATCCCCCACCCCCGTTGGATCTCCACTTCCTCATATCAGGAAGATCATGTGATAGTTGTCTTTCTCCAGTTGACTTATTTCGCTAAGCATAATACCCTCTAGTTCCATCCATGTCGTTGCAAATAGTAAGATTTCATTTCTTTTGATGGCTGCATAGTATTCCATTATATATATATATATACCACATCTTCTTTATCCATTCATCTGTTGATGGACATCTAGGTTCGTTCCATAACTTGGCTATTGTGGACATTGCTGCTATAAGCATTCGGGTACACGTGCCCCTTTGGATCACTATGTTTGTATCTTTAGGGTAAATACCCAGTACTGCTATTGCTGGGTCATAAGGTAGCTCTATTTTCAATTTTTTGAGGAACCTCCATGCTGTTTTCCAGAGTGGTTGCACCAGCTTGCATTCCCACCAACAGTGTAGGAGGGTTCCCCTTTCTCCACATCCTCGCCAGCATCTGTCATTTCCTGACTTGTTCATTTTAGCCATTCTGACTGGTGTGAGGTGGTATCTCATTGTGGTTTTGATTTGTATTTCCCTGATGCCCAGTGATGTGGAGCACTTTTTCATGTGTCTGTTGGCCATCTGGATGTCTTCTTTGCAGAAATGTCTGTTCATGTCCTCTGCCCATTTCTTGATTGGATTATTTGTTCTTGGTGTTGAGTTTGCTAAGCTCTTTGTAGATTTTGGATACTAGCCCTTTATCTGATACGTCGTTTGCAAATATCTTTTCCCACTCGGTCAGTTGTCTTTTGGTTTTGTTGACTGTTTCCTTTGCTGTGCAAAAGCTTTTGATCTTGATGAAGTCCCAATAGTTCATTTTTTCCCTTGCTTCCCTTGCCTTTGGCGTTGTTCCTAGGAAGAAGTTGCTGCGGCTGAGGTCGAAGAGGTTGCTGCCTGTGTTCTCCTCAAGGATTTTGATGGATTCCTTTCTCACGTTGAGGTCCTTCATCCATTTTGAGTCTATTTTCGTGTGTGGTGTAAGGAAATGGTCCAATTTCATTTTTCTGCATGTGGCTGTCCAATTTTCCCA
>ML111872.1:0-54127 GCA_003697995.1 Taxidea taxus jeffersonii
GAGACCCCAAGAGGGAAGAGGGCTTCCAGGGACGCCTCCAGGGCTGTAGACTGAACCTGCAGAAGGCAACTGATTGGGGCGGGGGGGAGGAAAGGCAAATAGAAAATACAAAATATTTATGGGGCCCCTGGTTGGCTCAGTGGGTTAAGCCTCTGCTTTGGGCTCAGGTGGTGATTTCAGGGTCCTGGGATCGAGCCCCATGTCGGGCTCTCTGCTTGGCAGCGAGCCTGCTTCCCACCCCCTCTCTGCTTGCTGCTCTGCCTACTTGTGATCTTTCTCTGTCAAATAAACAAATAAAATCTTTAAAAAAAATTATAAACATGGTATCTATTGTGATGGTTAAGTTTAGTATCAACTTGACTGGGCCATCCTGGGTGTGTCTGTCAGGGTGTTTCTGGATTAGATTAACATCTAAATTAGTAGATGGAGCAAAGATGATCTGGCCCTTCTTAATGTGGGTGGGCCTCCGCCAATCTGTTGAAGGTCTGAAGAGAACAAGGGTGGTCCTACCCCAAGCAAGGTGGGGAGCTTCTTTCTGCCTGCCAGACTTTGGACTTGCACTGAGACATCAACTCTGCCTAGGTGCATAGCTTGCTAACCATCAGATGGGAATTTACAGCCTTGGCTCTTTTGGTTCTAGGACCTTTGGACTCAGGCTGTAAATGGACCATCAGCTTTTCTGGGTGTCCAACTTGCCAACCCACCCTGTAGATCTTGGGACCTGTCCACCTCCATAATCAAGTTAATCAGGTCCTTATAATACACACCTATCATCTGCCTACCTATCTATCTATGTATCTATCTCTCAGCTATCTATGTATCTATCATCTATGTATGGAGAGTTATACTCTATTGGTTCTGTTTGAAGAACCCTGGCTAATACACCTGCAGCTACATTAAACTCCACATGAATGGTCCTGATGGAGGGGCTTAATGTCCTTGTGGACCAGGGATCCTTGCTGAGATCTGCAGCCCGCGTCACTGTATCTGTCATTGCAGAGGGTGGCCATGAGGAGAAGAACCCCGAGAGACACTCCGGAAGCACAGACGCTTGTAAGGCATATTTCTCTGGCCAGACTCTGAGTATTAACTGGACAAGAGCCAGTAAGGTCCAGCTCATCCTCAAGCAGAAGGAACCAGACTGAGAAGGACCTCCATCATGATTTGCCTTCAGTCCCTGCAATCTTGTTACTCTATCCATGGTCTCATTGTGTAGGCTATGGCTCTGGGTTGGAGGGGCTGTCATTCAACAAATATTACAATTTTATTAACAAAATTATACAAGTTATTAAGGGTAACTTAAACAACACTGATAAAAAATAAAAAAGGGGGGTTTCTGGGTGGCTCAGCCGTTAAGCACCTGCCTTTGGCTCAGGTCGTGATCCCGAGATCCTGGGATTGAGCCCCACATTGGACTCTCTGCTCAGTGGGAAGTCTGCTTCTCCCTCTCCCACTCCCCCTGCTTGTGTTCCTACTCTCACTGTCTTCCTCTCTGTCAAGTAAATATATAAAAATTAATTAGTTAATTAATTAATGATTTGGGGCATATTCACACATAAGAACATATCCATGGCCCGTAGGCCATCACTGCTGATACACTCTAAGTGATGCTATCCCATCCCCACTCAGCATTTAGAAAGATAAAATACTCACTGATACAAACACAGTGAGTGTCCTTGTCATTAAATCATCACTCTTTTCCTGACGGGAGTGAGGTTTTTAGTTCGAGAAAGATACGCATGTGCACGCTTCGGGTACATGAAGATGGGCTGTTCCACCAATGCCTGCTTCCTCTGGCAAAGCGAGCCCCTCTCAGAAACCGTGATGGCTTCTAGCACGGAGGATGGGCTCAGGGCACATCTTCGACACTATTTTAAGTGCACAGGGATTCTGGAAAATTTCACATGCATTTTTAAAAATGAGTAACCCGAATAAAGTAATGTGCCCCAAATCCTTCAAGTAGAGAACAGGAGACTAGGCCCTGAAATACACACAGGAGGTAGAAACTGTCTGGAGGGTCACTTTAAGGCCTTGGCTGTCCTCAGCACCCCCCGCACCCCCACCGTATCAGACATATTAAAATGTACACACACCCAACATAATTTATTCATAACGTATTGTAAGCGTTCGTTTGCAGTTGCTTGGCTCACATAAAGAATGTGACATTGCGGATACATTTAAATATTTATTGACTTCAATTTTGTGGGGTGTGCAGTTGTGGGCCTGTTTGTCCTCGGATCCGTTCCCCACCCCATGCCCTTTGCTGATGCCCTCAGCCCACTTTCCCAGGTCCCCCGTCCATTTGGCCAGCGGGAGACCTAGGCGGGAGAGAGGGGAAGGAGAAATGAGGAGGCTGTCTCCTTTGCTTGGGTGCTGGTTGTGTTTCCTCTGGGACCAACCCCCACTGGTCCAGCCCACGTGGGCCCAGCTGCTGCCCAGTGAATCTGCCTCCTCTGCTTGATCGCATGGAGTGCTCCTTTCCCCACGCTGGCCTGCTGGGGGAGGGGAAGGGGATTCTTGCGGTTGCTCATCTCTGGGTTGCTTCTCTCTCCTCTGTTGGCTTCTCGGCCTTTCCAACATCTGTGAAATGAATTCCCCCACTTTCTGGTTTGCAGATCGAACCCTGGCAAATACATAAGGCCTGGTTGCTGTCCTTGCTCTGTTTTGATACGGGAGAACAGATGTCCTCAAATAATGATATACTTTTGATAACTTTGAATACTTTATAATCCCTAGATATATACTTTGTAGATCCTATATATAGTTGTGCATATAGCATTAGATTATAAGGGTTCTCTGAATGCCCTTCCTGAGGAAGGATGGCAACTGGATGCTCTCAGGGATGCTATACCCCTCATCCACTCTTCGGCTTATCTACCCACTTACCTATGTACAGAGTCCCATCTAGTCAACCATCTATCCACTCCTCTATCTACCCCTCCCACCCAATCACCAACTGACTTCATCTATCCATCCATCTCTCATCTATCCATCCACCCATCCATCCATCTACACTTCCTCCCATCCATGCATCTACCCTTTCTCGTTCCATTTATCCACCCCTCATTTATTTATCCATTCATCCATCCTTCTAACCATCCATCAATCCATCCATCCCTCCCTTCTTTCCTTCAATAAACTTGTCTTTCTCATATACCAATCTCCAGGTTGGAATCTGGGGTAAGAGACTATATCAGGCAGAGTTCCTGCTCTGCAACGGCCTATAGTCCAGCAGGAGAGATGGCCAGGTAAAGAGTCAATTACTTCAGAAGTGTTCAATAACATAGTAGTAGGTACTCAATAAAATCTTTTTTGTGTGAATAAATGAACAAGTACTGTCGTGGAAGCAGCCAAAGGATGTCTTGGGTGTTAAGAGCTGGTAGCTACTTACATGGCTCAGAAGGACATGAAGGACCCTGAAGAAGAGACAGCTTGAGGTGGTCTGGGAATGATTAGGAGTGAACCAGATCTGGAAACGAAGGGAATAGCAGCTTCCAGAGAAAGAATAGTGTATACAGAAGGAGGATGTGTAAAAGATCACTATTTTTGTAATGATTAAAAATCTGTGGCATTATGCATGATTTCAAATAATGTGTCTTTATTTGTATGTGTATATTATGGTCTGGTTAGCCAATCACTTACATACAGATGTTTCGGTTATTCCTGGAATGTCACCACTGAAAACATTAATGAATGCCATTGTGTTTCTATTCATATCCTCTCGGCACTGACCCCCTCACAATAAATTCCTGAGAGTATGATCGCTGGGTCAAAGACGGGCTCCTCTGCAAGAGCCACCACAACAACAGAAGTTGATTTCAATTGGCAAACTCCTCTCCAGAAAGAAATACCAATTTTCATCCCCTGCAGCAGTGCATGGGAGTCTCAATTTTCCCACATCCCAGCTATTTTGGGGTTTTGTCAAACTTTTAACCCTTTCCAATATGATGTGTGAAGAAAGATGAATCCTTTTCACCTTTAACAGCACTTTTGATTACTGATGAGGCAAAACACACTTTAAAATGCATTGACAATTTGTACATGTGTACATTTTATTTTGTCATTTGCCTCTTTTTGTTTACTTCTTAATTTTTCTACTGAATATTTGCCTTCCCACTTTTGGTTTATAATCTCTCTCTCTCTGTGTGCAAATTAGGGTTCTTTACTATTTTTCTGTAATATGTGTGGCAACTTTATCTTTCGCACAGTTCATGATTGAGTGTCACTTTTAAGCAGTCAGACCCTCATATTTCTACTTCATATAAAGTTTCTGTTTTTCTTAGAAAGCCTAGAAGCGCTAACTCCACCACATTATAGATTAGTCAGTCCTGTTTCAAGGGTTATTGTTGAAAGAAGGGAAATCAAGATCGTACTTAATCGTCAGTTACACCAACATTCCTGGTACGTTTTCCTCCAGTGTTTTTTTTTTTTTTAATTTGACAGGGAGAGAGAGAGAGAGATCACAAGTAGGCAGAGAGGCAGGCAGAGAGAGAGGGGGAAGCAGACTCCCTGATGAGCAGAGAGCCCGATGTGGGGCTCGATCCCAGGACCCTGAGAACATGACCTGAGCTGAAGGCAGAGGCTTAACCCAGTGAGCTACCTAGGTGTCCCTCACCCAGAAGCCACCTTTATTATGTACGAAATTCCTCTGTGTACTTCGAGGTATCTTGGGACCCTTTCTCACCAGTGGTTTAGACACCTCAGTATGTGTTGTGCACCTTTCTTTCCATTCTGTTAATCCAGTGATTCTCACCATTTGTGCTCATTAAAATCACCTAACAAGCACTTACGAACCAGGAAGCTCTCAGGTCATACCCTGTCTCAACCAGTGAGATCAGTATCTCTCCATTTTTTTTTTCTTAAACTCCAACATGATGCCACAGCACAGTCAAAACCATTATTTTAACTCGTGACCTTATATCTGCACTGGTGTGACCCTGGGTTAGTTACTGAAGCTTTGTTGTGTATTTTATGAGCTGGGAGAGCAAGCTTCTTATCACTCTTTTTTGTTTGTTCTGTTATTATTATATATTTGATTAGTCTTGTAATCACCATGGCTGTTTCTGATGTTTGTTCTCCCAAAGAATGTTTACAATTACCAGTTTCCTGAGGGAAAGTAAAACTCCCATTTGGATTGCATGGAGTTTATATATTAAAGCTTAACTTCCTGACTTAGGCAGGTTTCCTAAACTCCCTGACTCAGCCTCTTCCTCCGTTAATTAGGGATGCCACTGCTCCCCGGGCCCCTCGATCTGGCATTGCCCTTCGTTCAGCGGGAGACCCAGGGAGCCCTAGACAATATCTCTGTAGTAAGGTTCTGTCACCCCATCATGATTTTGGGCAAGGCCTGTACCTGAATTTCCTTCATTTCATAGGAGAGAAATTTACCCTGGAAACGATGCTCACTCCACCACTGAGATAGGCACCTGCAGTCGGCGGAGTTTGGAGAGAGAACTTGGAAGTTTGGGAAACTTCTAAAGGAATCCATAACTTGGAATGCACATTTGGAGGAAGTGCCTTATGAAAGAGGTGTGTGTGTGTGTGTGTGTGTGTGTGTGTGTGTGTGTGTGCTTGGATAACATCACCCTTACCCTTACCACAGTAGACTTGGGCATGAAAGAAGTCTCCTCAGACGCGATCCCAGAGCTCTCATTTATCTTCTCTTTGCTCCACTATGTCTGTTCGGTGTGTGAAGGGACTGGGTTGGTTGGATACCCTGTCAGAACAAAGTCAGTTCCGGCTCGCGACATTTGGATGAAGACGTGGAGGCTCCTCTTAGGCCAGGTCCCAGGATCCTCCACAGCTTCTCCTGACTGCCTTCCTCTCTTTCGCCCCTCAGGTGTGAAGAACACAGGGGAAGCCTGTGCTCCCTCTATGAGGCCCCCTCGTATCTCCTCCGCACCAGACTTCCTGAGCCAGCCACTTGCTGCCACTCTCTAACTTGCTGGATTAATGTAGGACCTGGAGTGTCGCGAGTTGTAGCTTCCTGAGACACTGGGACTGGTCTGCCACATGGATGACTCACCACCGGCTTCCTTGGGGCTTGACCACTGGACTAAGGAGGCTGAATCACATCCTAGACTCTGGGGTGGGGGAGAGTGTCCCTGCAGATTTTTTTAAGGAAGGAATGCAATCTGGGCTGAGCTGAAAGCAGATGCTTGTGGAGGCTGGGACAGAGCTGGGCAAGGCTGGAAGTCGGGAGGAGGAGGAGGCAGTGGGGATGCTGATGGGGGCAAGGACATCGATCCAGGTAAGCAGTGGTGAGGTTTGGACCTGGAAGGACAGCCATGTGGAGATGCGAGGTGACCTGGAGCAACACTGTGGAGGTTGAGCCCACTAGCCCTGTCTCTCTGTCTGGGGCACCGTTGCCCTGCACCTGCTCCAGCTCTCAGGAGTAGTCTGGGAGTATTAGAACAATGAGGTCAAGGTGAGGTCATGGGCATGTGTGTTGGGCTTTGATCATCCATTCTGGAACCAGGTCTTACCTCTCCACCAAACTGCATACTCCCCTTCTCCTCAGGGTCACCTGTGTCTGCCTGGGAGCCCAGGGCTTCTGTGCCCTGGGCTCCTCTTCACTGCTCTGATCATATAAACCTGAAAATGTCTGTCTCGTCTCCATGGGCCCACTATGGGGTCACTCTCGGACACTTTCAGGGACCAGGCAGGTGAGCCTGGATGAGCAGGAGAGCAAAATGCCATGCATAAGAGTCTCAGCCACTGTGCAGCTCCAGTCACGTGGGAAGGGGAAGCCACGTGGCAAGGACTTCAGAGTCATGATACAGCAACAGTAACAACACTACCTAAGACCATGAGTATTATATGAAATCACTCAATTTTTAAATTTTGACTCATGCATTGGTTTTGTTATTTTATTTTATTTAAGATTTTACTTATTTATTCGGCACAGAGAGAGAGAGAGAGAGAGAGAGAGCATGAGTAGACAGAGCGGCAGACAGAGGGAGAGGGAGAAACAGGCTCTCTGCTGAGTAAGGATCCCAATTCGGAGCTCCATCCCAGAACCCTGGGATCATGACCTGAACCAAAGGCAGACACTTAACCAACTGAGCCACCCAGGTGCTCCTGGTTTTGTTTTTTTAAAGTACAGACACAGGCATACACAGAAAGACAGGCACAGACACACATCCATATACATGCATGCAGAGGTGTGTACACACACACACACAGACACACACACACACAGGACTTTCATGACAGGAAGCAGCTCTGCTCTGGAGGGGGCCCTTGACGTCCTACAGACCCTCCAACCTCAGGGCCCACAGCCCCCGGTGGGTAAGCAGTGCCGAGAGGCGGAGTCCGGACCCTGGCCTTTCCCCAGTGTGTCCTAAGAGCAGCTGTCTCTGGTTCCAAGGACAAGGGACCAGGCTCATGTCGATGGCACCCAGGCAGCCTTCCTAATATCTCCTCCCATGGCTAAACCTCACTGGTCTTTCTCTGGGCCATTGTCTTTCCTTTACACCTCATAGTCCTGTCCGCTCCAAAGGGACTGACCTTTGCCTTCTCTACAGGAGATCTTCACTTTGTCACTTCCCCTGCATTGATCGACATCCCCCCACAGCTCCCTGGTTTTCCCTAAAAGCGTTCCTTCCATAAGGCACCAGCACCAGAATCCCTACCTCAGGCTCTGCTTCTGGGTGCCTGACCTAAGGCAACAAAGGGAGTTTATGGTTCCCTCCTTCTTTGACTTTTGTATGTCCTGGTTCAGAACTTGGACTTGAATCCTCACAAAACCTTACCACTCATACCCTCCAGTCCACCTTGGACTACTCAGCAGATGTGTCATGGGGAAGGGGTGCGTCCTTTCTTCTGGCTGAACATGGGGCCCTTGAACTGGACAAACAGGCTGTAAGCAGATAGGACTGGATGCTGAACACCCAAGCAGCACAGCCCTGTACACGTATCTGATCCTAGAATTTCCCTACCCCTGGCTGTGGGCTTTAGGGTAAAGCTTGGGGAATCTCATCTGGCATGGAAGAGAGACAGCCTCTGGAGCTTGTTCTACAGGACTTGGCACGAGCTGGGTCCCTCTCCAAGCTCAGAAGGTTTAGGGGAAATTCCTGATTTAAGGATTTTACAGAAGTGGTATCCACAGATGAGCCACCAAGTTTCCCCCCAGGAGGTCCCTTGGAGTTTCCATCAAACACAGGCTGCTGTGCCATCGTAGATTCAAGCAATGACATTTTTGACCTTGCTGAGGTTCCTGATGAGAAGAATGGGGGCAAAAAAAAAATGGGGGCTGTCCAACCTGTGCCACTGGGGGACTTTCACAACAATGAGTGAGCTTTCCGCATTTGCATCCAGGTTTGACTATGAAATCATTTCCCTGCAGGATCCAACAGCTGGCCAAGACAATTTTACTCTCCGCTGTTGACTTGATAACCCTCTTTTATCTTGTGGCAACTTGTTAAAGTCAAAGAGGCTCTGAACAACACAAAACACTTGACCTAGTGACTAAGAAAATGCCAGACCAAGAGGAAATACCCACCCGTACGTGCATCATTTTTGAAAACATGCCTCTGTCTTTTCATTGAGAAGAGGCAGGTCACCTTGGCAAAGGACGTTCTAGAATCTCTCCAGAAGAATGGACTGCTTTTTTTATGGGCATGTTTCTTTGGCTATTTTGATTTGCATATTTGAAAACAACTGAAAAAGCAATTAATTCAAATCTAAATAACTTCCATGCTCAAAATTATGTTTATGGTCTTCCAGCAGACAAATTTATGGGGATGTCTAGGGACCAGGCCTCTGACACAGAATAAGCATCAATCTCTCGTGGAGACTGGTTGCGGGTTTATTTCTCAAACTTGTGCAGAGTGAAGGAGCAAATCTAGAGTGTTAAAGACCTACTGATAATCATACACTATATGGTATTTAAATCATGATATTGCAGGAGGCGTCAACCTTGGCTTTTCTTAGAGTTCTAAACAGGACCGTTCCCAGAGGATGAGCCTCCTTCAGAGAAAATAAGACACTGAGTTGGTTACAATCCCAAGGAGGATTTCTGCACTGGAAGGAATTTTTTTAATACAATTTACACAGAAGGGGCTGGCTGCCAATGTGATAATTGAGAAACACCTGGTGAAAATGTCTCTCTATTAATTGACAATGGCTTTCTCCTCCCCAAACCCCTCCTTTGGAAAGAAAAAAAATAATAAAATATGAAAGGAAACAGAAAAGAAAAAGAGAAGGGGGAGGAAAAAAAAGGAGCCACCAAGAGAGCTTGTGATGAAATATATCTCCCTCAAGGCTATAAGGAAATAAGGCAGGACCTGGATGGGTGAACATGGCCATGTTGGAGCAGTAGGAGTGGTTCTGAGGACAGATGTGTCCCCAAACCCCCACCCCCAGGAAGGATTTCTCTTGGGAAAGCAGAAAAAGCAAGGGAATCCTAGAATCACCATTTTTAAAGTCAATTCTCTGAATTTGTGATCATCTTTCTGGGAAAATTTGAGATTTCAGAAAAATGGCTGTTATTCCTTGGATACAGAAATGAATGGGCTTCTTGAATGCCCAAGTCTACTGCAATCAGCCATCCTCCTGTCCTGGGGGTTGGCCACGTCTCCCAACATCTTCCCGGACTCTGTAGTCACAACTTCTAGGAAAGCAAGTTCACACAGAACACGTCCTCAGTGGCCATCTGGGAGCATTAAGACCTGTGTGGGGCAGAGCCAGGGTGTCTGTCATGAAGGAACCCCTATATTGTTGACATTGTAGTCAGGATGGGCCTGTGTGATTAGCATGCACTCACTCCTGCGTAAGATAGCTAAACACAGTGTGAACTTGAGTCCTCAAAAGAAAGCTCTTGGGCAGCCAGATTCATGGCTGTGTTTTTATTCTCTAGTAGCTAGCTTAATGTCATGCATATAGTTGATGCTGAAAACATAATCTAAGTGAGAGAGATGAATGGGGAATTATTAATTTTCTCTTTCAATGTATTTTGGGTTTTTATTGTTGTTTGTTTGCTGGTTTTATATAATTCTGGTTAAAACCCTGGAACTGAAACAACTGAATCTGACCTGGAAATTCATATCCTCTGGCTCTCATTTTTCCTCAAATGCAATGTAATTGAGGTAACTGGGATGCTGGTTTGGACTGAGATCTTTGGAAGCTCAGTGGTTCCTCAGAGATGCCTCCCCTCAGGTGCAGAAGAATCCATAGCTTGTGCCTGCCCACCTTACTTAACCAACAGAACTATCTCTTTGATGGTGATGACGATGATGATGATGGTGATATTTGTGGTCTCAGGACAGCCCTGCATTTCACATTCACTTGCTACTTATGTCCCCATACTTTTATTTTGTTTTGTTTTGTTTTGTTTTATTTTATTATTGTTATTGCTATTTTGATTGCAACGTCTGGGCTACGATTAGTCATAAAAGGACTCAGTAACCTAGACACCAGTGTGGAATAAATGAGACCACTCTGAAACCAGTCCTCCCTTCCACCCTGAAAAATGAATGGCAGACATGAAGGTCGTTGGTTGCCCCCTAGCAAAGATGGAAGACTGGAGACAAAACAGTAGATTGTTTGCCTCTTCCATACCCAGCCAAGGTTTTCCCTTTTCTCTCCCATTAGGTTTCTCCTTCTGTTTTTGATGCTCAGTTCTCTACTATTGTCTCTGCCCATTCTCTTCTCCTCAATCTCTAGCTTTATTTCTGAATTTTCATTTTTCATCCCTGGTTTAACCTTCTTTTCACTCTTTTTGGTCTCTGTCCTGAAAATAATCTCTTCATTACTTATTGAAAAATATTTTTACCATCTTATTCTTATTATTTTAATCATATATATATATATAGAGAGAGTATAATTTATGTACAATAAAATTCACCAATTCCAAGTGTACAGTCTAAAATTTTTTGACAAATATTATATGATTTATAACTATGATCACCATCAAGATGTAGAATATTTCCATCATGTTAGGAGTTTCCTCAGGCTTCTTTACACTACATAAATCTCCCACTACAGCCACAGAAAGCAACCACTTTCATTAGTTTTATTTGGTTTTGTTTTCCTGATTTAACTACAACATAAAAACAATTCTATAATATAAAGTTTTATGTCTACCTTATTTCACTTAGCACAGTCCATTTGAGATTCTTCCCTATTATTGGGTAGTTAATTCCTTTTTTATCACCAAATCATATTCCTTGTGTGGATATACTACAATTTGTTTATTCACCAGTGGTTCACCATTTGGATTATTTCCAGTGTGGGGCCATTATGAATAAAATTGCTATGAACATTCATGAAAAAGTCTTTGTATACACATTTATTTTAATTATCTTGTGTAAATACCTAGAAGAAGAATTTCTCTGTTACATGGCAATTTTGTATTTAGCTTTATAAGAAACTGACAAACTGTGTCTTTACCATTTTGCATTGGCAACAACACTGTATGAGTGTTCCAGTAGCTACATCTTGGTCAGCACTTGGTATTTTCAGGCTTTCTTAATTTTAGCCATTCTTCTAGGCATGTAGTTATGCCACATTGTGATTTTAAATTGCATTTCTCCGGAGAGCAGAATGGTAGTTGCCCGGGGTTGGTTGTGGGGGAGATGGAGAAATGCCCAGACAAAAGGTACAAACTTTCAGCTATAAGATAAGTAAGTTCCAAGGATAAAATGTACAGAGAAGAGGTAAGAGAGAATAGGGCATAAAAAAAATATTTAAAGAGAGAATGGCCAAGATTAAAAAAAAAAATAGTGATGAACATCAAACCAAAGATCCAGGAAACTTGAACACCCGAGTCAAGATAGATAGCTGTGAAACCACAGAAAAACAAAGAAAAACAAAAGAAACATCTTGAAAGCAGCAGGAAGAAAAGGACTCATTTCACAGAGCAACAAAAAAGAAGTCTGCTAGAGCGGCATTCTTGCCAGAAACTACCGAGCTAGAAGACAACTGAGTGGCGTCTTTAACCTTAACCCTCAATTCTATCCAGATAAGATAACTTTCACAAATGATGGTGGAAGAAAGGCTTTTAGGCAAATAGATTCACAACAGACCTCGGGAGAACTCACTATGAATCCCCTGAAGATACGAGAAATACTGAAGACCCGAAGGAGGAAAGAATATGACATCAGACAGGAACTTGGATTTACATAAAGAAATGAAGATCTCTAGAAATAGCAACAATGAAGTAAATATAAAAATGTCTCCTTTCCTTATTTTTAATCACTAAGTATACCCGGTAAAGTTGGGAGACTTAAGAAGAAAAAAATACATGTGGAGGGGCTCAGTAGGAGGAATGAGGGGTCTGTGAGGAGGGTTCCAGGGTAAATTTCTTAATCTGTGAAGTAATATACAAATTATTTGAATGTGATAAATTAAAGATACGTATTGAAACCATATGGCAGCCACTAAAATTTGTTTCAGAATATGTATAACTAATATAGCCAATAGTGAAGATAAAATGGAATCATAAAAATACTCAATCTAAAAGTAGGCATGATGAGGAAAAAGGAATACGATAGCAGATGAAATCAAGAACATGACAAGAAAAATGATACATTTAAATCCAATCATAATTGCATTAAATATGATTGATCTAAAACCTCAATTAAAAAGCAAAAGAGAGTGTCAGATCAGATAAAAAGCCAAACCCAACTATACGCTGTCTATAAGAAAGCCACTTTAAATATAAAGAAACACAGAGGTTAAAAGAAAAGCTGGGGGGAAAGATTCAATATGCTTACATTAATCTTACAAAATAGAATGATATTATTAATATCTGACAAAGTAGACTTTAAAACAAGGAGTATTCTCAGTCATAAAGAAGTACATTGCAAATAATAAAGGAGTGAATTCACCAGAAAGATAAAACAACTCTATATGTGTCTGTACATTACAAAAGAACTTTAAGATTGAGAATGGAGAATTCAAAAATTGACCGACACATATATGGTAAATTAGTTTTTGACAAGGTGCTAAGGTAATTCGATGGGGAGAGGATAGTATTTTCAAAACTGATAGTTTTTTTTTCAACAAGAGATACTAGAACAATTGGGGAAATTTTCCCAACAATATGAGAAAAAAAATTTTTTTAACTCGCTGTGCTTTCCTCACACCACACACGTAAAATCGACTATAAACCTCAGTGTAAGAGAAAAACTCTGTGACTTCAAATTAGGTAAAGATTTATTAGATAGGATACAAATATCATAAGATAAAAAAGGAAAGTGGATAAATTTGACTTAACCAGATGACAATATTTTGCTTTTCAAAAGACATGGTTAAGAATGGGAGAAAAAAGAGACGGTGAGTGAAAAAGACAGATTCCTAATGCAATTTGATTCCAATGTCCAGATTCAAATCTGTCCCTAAGACTTTCATGACAGTTAAGAATTCCAACCAATAATAGAAGGGGGGTGTGAGTGCGTGTGTGTGTGTGAGAGACAGAGAGAGAGAAAATATGGCTCCGTGAGGTACAATCTGTCAAATCACACCATCAGGTGCCCCCAGATAATACATCTTTTTTTCTTTAAGTTTGGTTTGAATTAAACCCTAATTTGGGGAACTATAAAAGAAACTAAACAGGATGCAGAGTTTTGGGGGGAAAAGGATGTAAAAAAGAAAAAAAAAAGAAATAAGCCACACACTAAAAGAAAATATATAGAAAACATATATTTATGTCCAGAATATATAAAGAAGTCTTGCTGTTCAGTAATAAAGAAACAATACATACATATAAAACGGAAGAAAAAATGGTTCAAACGACATTTTACCAAAGAAGATATATAAGTAGTAAGTAAACACATGAGAAGATACTAGCCTAACTCGTCACAGAAAGCAATTTAAAATCACAAAAAGTGGGATGCCTGGATGGCTCAGTTGGTTAAGCATCTGCCTTTTGCTCAGGTCATGATCTCAGGGTCCTGGGATCGAGCCCCACATCAGCCTCCTTTTTCCGCAGGGAGCCTTCTTCTCCTCTCTCTCCCCCTCTCCTTGCTGCTCCCCCTGCTTGTGCTCTTTCTCTCACTATCTCTCTCTCTGCCAAGTAAATAAATAAAAATCTTAAAAAATAAAATCACAAAAAGATATTACTATGTACTCCCTAGAATAGCTAAAATTAAAAAGCCTATAAGTGCGGTGTGTTGCCAAGGATGTGGAAAAACTGTAACCATCAGATACTGCTAGTGGGGAATGGAAAGAGGTACATTTGTGTTGGAAACAAGTTTGTCATTTCTTAAAATGTTAAACATGACCTGCTACTAAGCCTGCCATTCCCCTTCTATGTGTTTTTACAAGACACATGAAAACATATGTCTACACAAAGTCCTATAAGTATATATATGTTTATAGCACTTTATTCATAATACCCCTAAACTGGAAACAACCAAAATGTCTATCAAGGAATGAACAAATTGTGCTTTATCTGCATAGTGGAATGCTACTCGGTAATGAAAAGGGATGGACCATTGATAAAGGCAATGTTATGGGTAAATTTCAAAACGGTTCTACTAAGTGATAGAAGCCAGATGCACAAAGACCACATTCTGTATGGTTTTATTTATATAATTTTTAAAAAAGATTTTACGTATTTATTTGACAGAGAGAGAGATCACAAGTAGGCAGAGCAGCAGGTGGGGGTTGGGGGGGAGCAGGCTCCCTGCTGAGCAGAGATCCAGATGTGGGGCTCGATCCCAGGACCCTGAGGCCATGACCTGAGCTGAAGGGAGAGGGTTAACCACTGAGCCACCCAGGCACCCCATACAATGCTTTAAAAAAATAAAACTGTGGGTATAGAAAACCAGTGAGTGGTTTTCAGGGGCTGGGTTAGGGAAGGAAGAGATTGGCTACCAAAGGCAGGGAGAAATTTGGGGATTAATAAAATGTTCTATATCTTGATTGTGCAGTGATTACACAACTGTACATGTGGCATATTGCCATGAACTGTATATTTAACAATGATGACTTTTATAGAATGTGAATGATTATACCTGAATAAACAGCAATAGGAAACTGTATGTAACTATAAAAGAATGCCAATTTCCATAAGAATTTAAACAGCCTTGGTCAGTATTTTGAAATGTGATGCAAAAACAACCCCGTCAAACCATTCCCTAATGCAGAGAGATGCCGTATATGCCACAGCCCATGGCAGGTGATACACATTTGTTCAATGAACAAATGAATGAATGAATCGTTATCTAAAACGGGAACCAACACTATAAAAACACATAAAACTGGGGCCATATCATGGTATCCACGTGAAGCACCTGTAGAGAGAGGTGGGGACACATGTCACTACCGGTGAACCCCTGCAGAGACATTTGGCAGACCAGTCTAGGCTCCACATAGTCCTTGTTGCTGTCCTTCATGTTGTCAAATAAAGAATCAGCTTTTGGATTCACTGATAAGGTGAGCTTTTTTATATTGCCATTCTACATCTTTACCTTTTTTTTTTTAAACTTTCTGGGATTTTATTTTCCTGCTATTTATTTCCCTTATTTATTTATTATTATTCCCCTATTTATTATGTCTATGTTTTCATTTAAGATATTTTTGTTTTGTCTTTTAAGAATGTATTTATGACTCTAATTTTTTTTTTCTTCTGAGTGCTACTCTCATCATCATATCTTACCTATTTTCAAGTGGACTGTATCTCCTGTGGTTCACTTACAATTTGTTCATGATTTGAGATTTTGTCCTTTAAATCAAGAGTTATTCAAATGATTTTTCCCAAGTAGTTCATCGCTTGTTCTCTAAACCATGCCTTATGCACTTGTCTTAAGTTGATATTATTTAATTTATTTTTTAGTTTTTAAAGATTTTATTTATTTATTTGATAGAGAGAGACACAGCGAGAGAGGGAACACAAGCAGGGGGAGTGGGAGAGAGAGAGAAGCAGGTTTCCCGCTGAGCAAGAAGCCTGATACAGGACTCGATCCCAGGACCCTGAGATCATGACCTGAGCCAAAGGCAGACACTTAACAACTGAGCCACGCAGGAGCCCTTTGATATTAATTCCTTACTCAATTTCATTATACTGAGAGAATAAGGGCCTGAATTATTTCTGCTTTTTCAAAACATATCAAAATTTTTTTAGTTTGGTACACAACACGACTCTGTAAATGTTCCAGGGTGTTAGAAATTCTGGGGACATGCATGTGTGACTAAGGCTTATTCGTGCTGATCACACTTTCCAGATTTTGCATATTTCAGTTGACTTGATCTGTACTTTCTCAGAGCTGTGTTACAGTCCCCCTTTATAATCATGGTTTTTTCCATTTCTCTATTTGTTTTGACATCAATATTGCTGTATCTGGGGTGCATGTGTGCGTGTGTGCGTGTGTGTGTGTGTGCTCCCGTGCCTGTGTTTTGTTGGTGGTGTTTAGCACTCTTATCGGCTTTACTTGCTTATTTTGTAAACCCCTACCTTATGCACTTTTTCCATGCCTTTATTTTTAGTTTTTCCCTTTCATTTCATTTTGCTGTATCTCTGAGGGCAGCTACATATTGGGTCTTATTGGATTTCTAAATCTGAGAGCTCTGTCTTCTGGTGGATCAGTTGGATCCCCAGCTGGATCTACTCTCCAACACAGAGATTAGATATGCACCCAATTTCCCGTTGGGAGGCTGTGGATAGAAAAGAGAAGGTCGAAAGCAAAAGGAGGCAGGGAGGAACTTTATTTTACGTTTTTTTAAAGCTTTTTTTATTTATTTTTATTTAACAGACAGAGATCACAAGTAGGCAGAGGCAGGCACAGAGAGAGGAAGGGAAGCAGGCTCCCTGCTGAGCATAGAGCCTGATGTGGGGCTCGATCCCAGGACCCTGGGATCATGACCTGAGCCAAAGGCAGAGGCTTTAACCCACTGAACCACCCAGGTGCCCCAGGGAGGGACTTTAAGTAGTAAAGCAGGTCCCATCCCTGTAGAAGCAGAGCGGGAGGAAGAAGGACTGGGGAAGGAGAGTCAGAAAGTTCCAGCCTGGCAATATGAGACCTGGAGCTAAAGTTGCCTGTTCCAAGGATTCCCAAGCCCTGTAAAAATGGCCTGAGTGTGCACCCCTAAGGAGTTGCTCAGGACAGGCGGGGCCTTGGGGGGAACATGGAGGTGAGCCCAGAGAGGCCAGAGGACTTTGTTTCTGTAGTATTACAGACTTCTTAGAGTGTCCTGGCCAATGGTGCGAAGGTGTGAAGGGGATTCTAGTGACTCCAGTTCCCTTGGTCCTCTACTACCTAATCCAAGCTACCAGCTTCTCCTAAATCACAGGGCTGTTGAAGCCTACAAGAGTTGACTTGGTGGAATGAGTCTTTAGAGTTTGGTGGACCTGGCAGGGAGCACAGGTGCTGAACAAATGACCAAACATCAGTGATGAAGTTCAGGAGAAGGACAAGAGTATAATGTGACTTGGGCAGAGCTGGTCTATGGACATTCTTGAAAGGCAACTAGTAAGCTAGATGGGCAAACTGAGATTTCTCTGATTCTGGAGCCACTGATGTGGGCACATCAAAAAGCAAGAGGTGGCTCCAGCTTCCTTAGTGGGAGGTGACTTCTGCTTTTACTCTCCAGGCTCTTGGGGCCAGGGATTACCCCATCTTTTACGATCAATACGACCTCCACTGTTTAGAATACTCCAACAACTCTGGCTAAGTCAAACCTATAAACCCAGAAAGAATACTAATATTCCAGTGAAGAGAGCCCAGAAACTTAATGACGGATGTTAAACAGTACAATCAGTATGGAAACCCAGTAAAAGAGACTGCTAGAGGAGGCTGCTGAAAATCTCCATATAAAAATTAATATGAGATTTGAGAAAATTAATATCCATGATAAAATACTGGACAGGCATTAAAATATAATTTTAAAGTAAATAAGTAAATAAGTTAAAGAAGAAGTTTATCACTATTAAGATTGTGTTAATGCTGCCATGATCACGAGCGAGAGATATTTGAAAGAATACAGGATAAAAAAGTAGAGAGATGATCAACTTGATGGAAAAGATGCATAAATACATAAATTCCACAGACGGAGATAAGTCTGCAGATTTGGATTTGAAGTGCCTAAACAAGTTGGGATAAATTGTCAAGGAAACACCTGTACATACAAACATGTATCTAGACCCACTTGGTAAGATTCTTGAATCTTACAGAAAAATTAAAATTGTACATGGTTCCAAGTAGAAAGTACAAGTTAGTGACATCGGATTTTTGTCTGCAATACTAGAAACTAGAGGACAGTAGAACTGTGTCTATCTGAGTAAAGAAAGGTCTATTTCTAAACACTGTGAAATATCATAAATCCCGAAGTGTGAGAGTAATGTATTCAAGAACATAGGGAGTGGACCAACCAAGTACCCAATCCGAGGAGAACACTTGTGAAATGACCCTACTGAAAGAGGAAACATGAGGGAAGATAAAAGAAAGAAGAAAGAGCAGTGAGCAATGAATATGGCCAATATATGAAATATCAAATATGTAGCATATACATGCATGCATATGACAAGTTTAATTCTATTTATAGAAGCACAAAAATAAGGGAAATTCTAATAAGTAAAACATTTCAGTAAAATCTACAGGTAAGAGTAATAGAGAAAAGGAAGGAAAGAGAAAATCAAAGATCATTTAAGAAGCAAGATCATATGATAGTTGTCTTTCTCCGATTGACTTATTTCGCTAAGCATAATACCCTCCCTGATATGAGGAAGTGGAGATGCAACGGGGGTGGGGGTTAAGGGGGTAGGAAAAGAATAAATGAAACAAGATGGGATCAGGAGGGAGACAAACCAAAAGAGACTCTTAATGTCATAAAACAAACTGAGGGCGGTGGGGGGGAGGGGGGTTGTGGGGTTACATTATATGTTTAAATAAAAATAAAAATTAAAAAAAATAAAAAAAGAAGCAAGAAGAAAGCATGGGAAGATTGAGGAAGTAAAATTAGTCCATATCTCTCATCGTATTAAGGAATTCTGAGACGGGGAAAATTAGGGCTTGATGGGGAAATAATTGGTAATTTACTTTCAAGTAATGGTAGGGTGTTATTTGTAGAAATTAAAGAGCAGGGGAAGGGAAATTAGCCATGAATGTAAAGGAGAAGTACAATAAAACTTCTTAATAGCAGAGGCAAAGTAGAACGAATGGCACCATGCTCAAAAGAGCAAAATGAGGAGAAGGAAACAGAGGACACCACGTAAAGTGGTGTACAAGTAAAGAACAACAAAATCCAAGAAGGAACTAAACCAAGCATGTCACTGACTGCTCTAATTGGAAGTGACTGAACTCCAGCGGTTGCTGGGGTACTGGTGTAGGGGCACAGCTCTCGGTGTGAACAACAAAATCCACCTGCAGTGTGTTTGCCAAATTATACTTAAAACAAGGTAATAGGGACACCTGGGTGGCTGAGTCATTAACCACCTCCCTTCAGCTCAGGTCATGATCCCAGGGTCCTGGGATCGAGCCCCGAGTCAGACTCCCTGCTTGGCGGGAAGCCTGTTTCTCTCTCTCCCACTCCCTTGTATTCTCTCTCTCTGCCAAATAAACAAATAAAAATCTTAAAAAGAACAACAATAACAACAAACCAAAGTAATAACATCTAAACAGTAGGCATAATGTTTGTGGTTTTGAAAAGTCAGTATGTTTAAAATGTCACTCCCTACCCCCATTTGATCTTGTGGAATTCGACAAGATGATGTGAAATTTTATGGAGAAATAGAGTGCCAAGCCAGGTCAGATACTCATGAAGGAGGACATTGTGAGGAGACTGGACATAATTACAAACCTGTGGTCGATATCACATTGGCCTTATAAAAAGTCTTTGATATCCAGAAGATCAACACAATAAAATGAAAATATCAATAGAGGTATTGCTATGGAGAATTCAGGAAGAATGTTTAAGTATGTAAATGTTTCTGGAACAAAATGTATTCATATGAAAACAAAAATTGGAATTAATTCCCTACCTCACCCTACCCACAAAAATCAACTTTAGGTGGATTAGAGAGCTAAATATGAAAGGCAAAACTAGAAAATTCATGAAAAATAATATGGAGCATTTGTTCATGACCTCTGGCATAGGAAACGCTTTCTTAAATAGCATCCTTTATACTAATGACACAGTATACTAATGGCTAAGGATAGAGATGGATAAATCTTACCACTCCAAAATTAGGAAATTAAACATGTCCCATGGAGCTTAGAGAGAAGACAGAGTGGGAGGCCACATTTGCACAAGATCAACTGATTTCTATCCAGAATATGTAAAGAAATCTTTCAAATATATACATGAAAGAGAGCCTAATGGAAAAACCAGGAGAACATCTGAACAGAAACACTATAGAGAAATCAGCCTCCCTCTGCCATTTCCATGAGCCCCTACCAAGCCGATACCAGGAGGTTCCCTTTCTTTGGAGAATTCAGCTGCTGGGTGCTCAGGGTACAGGTGTGTGGGGCGTGGGCTTGGGTGTGGGGAACCAACCTCCCAGAACCTGCTGTGAATGTGTAAATTCTGGCTTCAAAGTCAGTTCTGTCCCAGCCTGGACTTTGGAGTTTCTCCGGATTTGTTTTTATCTTCAGAGTAATCGTGGGTTGCATGAAATTTTTCGGCTACAGATGCGTCTACTCTTGTCATTCCAGCCCCATCTGGTTTCTGTCTTCTAGGAATTCCCCACATGTTCTGGTCTGCTAAGGCACATTTTCCTTTTTTACAGTACCAATATGTACTTATTTGCTGTTGATTTAAAAAAATTGTTATTTATATTTTAAGGGAATTTAGGCAAGGTGGACTGTTCTTACTGTGTTATCTTAATTTATTTGTGCACAAGGCCTCAATCATGGGACACATGAGCATTTGTCATACTCTGATTCTTATTTTCTGCTACAGTCATTTTCATAATTTTGTTCATATTGTATGGACTTTTAAAAAATGTGTATTTATGTACTATCATAAGGAAACACAGTAGGCTTTGGTTTAAAATGATGCACATATATTTTTATTTATGTTATATATTAAACTATACTTATTTTAATCCTTTCAGAGGCTTATATATGGAAGAACATCTCTTGAGATCTTTCACAAATAATTCTTTAAGGTATAATAGCCAAGATCAGGTTGGAGGTTACTTCCAAAGCAATGAATATTGTTGTTCTCCTGGTGGTCACAGGAAAGAGAGGAGATCTTGTTCACTGGATCTTGGAGCAGTGATGGGAGAAAAGAAGAGGACAGCTTAGACATGTGTTGGGCCAAAGAGAAGGCTGCAGGCAGAAGAGGCCTTTGCAAAGGACCTACAACAACCTTTTCTTCACTTGAGAATGGGGATTGGCTCATCTCACACAAGCGGGAGGGTTTTATATATCTATTAGGTGGGATTGATTGTTAGGGGAACTGCCCTTATATGTTCTCTGCAACTGGCTTTTCCTGAGAAACAGGTCATGATTCTCCATGCATCTGGCTGGGTAAGGAATCCCAAGTTCTAAATTTGGAGGGAGAGTACCAGAATACTGGCTTTGGCTGTAGATGCAAACTTTTCTCTCCAGTAATTTAACTGATACCTACTTACCTCACTGATTCTCACTTGACTTAAAACTTGTAGGCAAGAAGGGTACGACTGAGCTCTCCTTGCACACTCCAGGTGTTCCCTAAAATACATCATGCCTGTGAACTTGTACAGCTGTGATCTCTGAAATGCACTTCGAGGTTGTTCCCGGCTCCCAACAGTGGCTGCCTTCCATTACCACCGAAACTGTCATAAAATTCTATCACCTACAAATGCGTTGAGTAAGGAAATAAATGAGGAAAGAAGAAATGCCCATGGGAGGTGGTGGGGAAAGAGCAGCACATCGGTGCCTGTGATGAGAGGGCATAGCCAGCTGAAGTGGGTAACACGGCCATCCGGGCATCTCTTGCTCATCTTCTAGAGATCCACACAAAGTCCCAGGGAAGGCACTGGACTTCTTGCAGCCAACTGGGTACCTTTCAAAAAATATTTCTTTTGTTCAAGGAAAGATGACTTTAGAAAGTCAAAAGGCTTCAGGCATTTAGACAGCATCATTAAATAAAAAAGAAACAGAGCTGCCATCAAAATTATTCATAGGGTGTGTCATATCCATGAGAAATAATAGATAACAGTACATAGTAAATAAATGAGCAATAAAATGACTGAAATGAGTGAGTGAATGAATGTCATGCATAGAAATGCCAAATAAGGTAATACACCAGAAGGACGCATGTGGTCCTCAGTGTTTCTCAATGAAGACAGGACTCTAGGGGTCATTTGTAAATGTGTGCGGTGTGGGTAGAGGGGTTGCTTGGCAGAATTTCCAGTGTTGAGGGTGCATGGGCCACAGAGTCAAACATCCTGCTGGGCATACAGCAGTCTCCAACCAGAGAGCTCTGTCTCACAAATGCTGCTGACCTTCTTGGTGAAAAACAGAGTTTAGATGCCCCCCCTACTCTATTTTCCAAATGATCATCACAAGTCTATTCCCTTTATGCACAAACAATAAAATGCAGCTACTCAATAATTTGAAAATGTAAAAAGAAGTGATAAAATACAGACAAAGCAAAGAGAAAAAGGATCATGTATAGGCTCACTGTCAAGATATAAACACTGGTCCCATCTTGGACAGTGTCCCTGTAGAAGTTGTGATAGGTGGGTTGCATGAATGGTCCAGTGCTTCTCTTCCTTCTCCCTCCTGTCTCCATACATTCTTCCCTGTGACTCTGGAGTTTCTCTTATGAAAGTCAGAATGAATTTCCCACTCCATGTGACTTCCTATGGCCCAAACTCAAGGCAAAAGTGGTAGCCCAGCAATTTTGAGCCTCAGCCTCAAGAAGACTTGCACACTTTGGCTTGCACTCTTTCTCCTCTGCTTTCACCATGAGCAGGGGGTCCGGCTAGTCTGCTGGAAGAAGAGAGGCATGTGAGACAGAGCTAAGTCACCCCAAGACCCCTGTTCCACAAGGCTGAAGGGAAAGAGTAAATGGTGATTCTTCCCAGAAGCCCTACCAAAAGGAAGCTTCTGAGAAATGGGCTTCTGTGTCAGGAAGAAGACGGCTGGCATGGAGTTTGCTTCTTCTCAATCTTCTTTGGTTTATGTAGACCCTTGCTTGTTGCCTGCAGTGTGGGGAAGAGGGGCATGCAACCTCTGTTTTCATGGAAATAGCAGCCTTTCAGATTCTACACCCAGGGATCTGAAAACCACATGGAGAACAGGGCTGCTGTGTCCACTGCAGAATTCCAGGGAGCCTGGTGTATATTTGATCTGGTAGATTTGCACATTATTACATCACTTGCCAACAAATGAGGAGAAAAATGTCTTTAGGAAGAGCCCCTTTCCCTGATCTGCACCTCCGTGGCACATAGACAGGCACCAGACACAGTAGTAAAGAGTTTGAAACCAACAGTGCTATTTGCTCTGTAGGCACTCAAGCAGTACCTGGAGTGGGAGAAATGGGGAGTCTGGTTGAAATGAGCTTCAGTCCAGATTCATCAAAGACCAACTGGCCTTGAAGCGCTGAGGTGTCTCTGTGTGTCTGCTATGGTAGCCACTAGCTATACCTGGATACCAGGACTTAAATGTAAAAATTACATAAAAGAAGGACCCAGCTCTTGAGTCTCACTGGCTGTGTTTTCAAGCACTCAACAGCCACCAGGGGCTAGTGGCAACACTACCCTGCCCAGCGCCTCCGTTACAGCAGAACATTCTCCCGGACAGTGTTGTTTTACAATAACGACCAGGCAGGACTCCCTCTCCTGCCCGGAGGCAGGGGGGTGAACTTGAAACATCCCTGCCACAGTCAATCCTAAAGGAACAAAATCAAGGGAATGCCCTTTCCTGCATCTCGATCTCCAGACGGAAACAGAGACACCGGGAAACTGGTCCCACACTTGAGTGTCTTTGACAACATTATTTTACACAGGGGCTCCGCTGAACTCCACTATTATCCTGTGTCACCCATGGAAATCCAGAACGAACGTCTTGCCGTTCGGAAGAATTAGACGCGAGTGAGCCCCAGATGTAGGCGCAGGGCTCCTGTGAAATCCAGTCTTAGTACGTTGAGTTTAATCCAAATGCATTTCGAAAACAGTGGTTTCAATTGTTGTAAACGACAGAACACATGGAGAATCCCTGGAGAAACAGATGTTAGATCTTCTGATAGCAGTAAAACATCCCACCCCCCAAAAATCTTGTAAATATGAACAAACTTGACTAATAGAGTATTTGGCACTTAAAGAGATAGGAATGCACGGTGGGTGTCATTCAGCTTTATAAAATAGTGGCATGAGTGTCATTAAAAAAGAAATATTCTTTTAAATGTCTGTTATTTAGTTTTAAAATGAAAAATATTGAATAGTTAAACTTTATTAAGTGTAAAATTGGTTTTTAGAGTGCTTTGGAATGTTAGCTACCAGGAAGCAAAATTTGAGAAGTCATTGAAAGCAGCTGCTCTTTAAAAAGGAAAAAAAAAAAATTCAAAAGGCTAATTTTTAGGACTAGGTCCAAGGTGGAGCCTGTGGGTTCCTTTAAGAGGCTGTTGTTGGTGAGGGCCTCACATCCCAGGGGGGCCCCCACCGCTGTGGGCAGGCCCAAGCTGGGTTCCAAGGACCTCTGTCTTTTAAGGAGGTCAAGCTAGGTCAAGTTGGGGGCCCGAACCATTGGCTCAGCCAGCCCCCTTCCAAATCTCTCTCCCTGCCCCACCCTCTGATTTTTTAAGTTACAGAAATCTGTTCCTGGAAAGAAAGGAGGAAGAGGAAGGCATGTGATGAAGTGGTGGGCACCGCAAGGGTTTTAAGGAGACCCAAGGGTTTCCGAGGTAAGGAAGGTATAATTACTTTTTACCTTAAGTTTTATAGATATGGTAATTTTGCTATTGTAAAGACATTGGAAGATATGGAGTTTGCTGCACATACTGGCGGGACTTGGAGTTCATTTCCACTGGATCCGAGGAGAAGCGTGTCTATAACTGGGTTCCTGACTCACAAGTGGGCACATAAAACCGATGCAATTGTTGTAATTCATGTCATTCTGCCTCCACCCGTGTTCCCTTGCACAGGGCTTCACCTGGTAAACCGAAGACCAGCTTGCGGGACAGAACCCTCAGGTCTTTAAAGCCTTTCTTCCTTCCCTCACCCACAGTGATCAGTTCAGTCTTTGGGCCCATCCTGAATAACACTGTTCAATGTGTGGTTTCTTTGCCTGGGGCTGGGTTATCCCTAAGTCTTGGGTCTCTAGGGGACAGACAGGTTTATGTATCATTGTTCGCCTCCAGCACCTAGTGCCCTCCCCTCCTGCAGTAGATTCTATCTGAGTATATGAATGAATGAATGAATGAAGTATCATTACAGGTACATTTCCCCAGACAGAGAAGCCAGATATGGGAGCTATTGTTCAGTCCGCTCGGAGGGTTTTCTTACGATGCTCTCCAGTATTTCCTGCCCATCCTGCAAATTCCTCTTTGTAAATGATTCTGCTCGAGATGTTGCCAAATTAAAGGTGTGACCAAGCAACTACAGGCTTCGCTTGGTCATCTGGCACCAACGCCGTGCCCATACCTCTGGTGTAAACTTCCGTGGCGGTGACACTGGCCCAGCCTGGGGGATGTGAGGACAAAGCCAGTGCTCAGCCGTCTTCCCAAACCAATACACAATCGTCAAAATATTTTTACTGTCACATGCCAAGAGTTTGTTACCTCCCACCCACTCATCCCGATAGAGGCTGAGTTTTCCAAAATCCAAATAGCCAGGATTCCCAAAGAGAAGCTGGCTATCTTTTTCTGGGACAGAAAATTTCTATGAACTTATTATTTAGCTACTTTCACATTTTAATGAATAGTTATAGTAATAATTACTGAATTTCTGTATTAAAGAAAAACGAGTCAGCACTTTATACTGTAAATACTGAATTGTGCCATTATCAACACATGTGCCGGTTTTCTGTAAATATGGAGATTTGATATTTGTCACTAAAGCTATTCAGTGCAATAGAAAGAAGACAAATAATGGATGGTAATGCCACTTGTTCATTAAAATTCCACAAAAGCGAAACATACACCAGTTACTGCTTTCGTGAATGTGGCTACTGCGTTCCACATTTACTCCTAGTTTAGCTGTGAACTTGATCCACGCTACCCACAGCCTGGATCAGAGCTTGGGGACGTTCCTCTTCTCTGTCTCCCGTTCTGGGCGGAAGAGGTGTGAGTCCAGGAGCCAAGGTCCCTAGAATGCAGGCTGGGCCCAGAAATGCTTGGTTCACCCTGGACCGTGCTGATGCGGGCTGCGTGCTCATGTCTTGCTGACGGAGGTGTAGCTCCTGGCCTCTGCCACCTGCCCACCACCTCCCGTCCACCTGGTTCCATCCTGTTCATCTGGGCGGGTGTTAGTGTGTCCTCAAGAGTGAGGCTAGGGGCTCCTGAGTGGCTCAGTGGGTTAAAGCCTCTGCCTTCGGCTCAGGTCATGATCTCAGGGTCTTGGGATCGAGCCCTGCATCGGGCTCTCTGCTCAGCAGGGAGCCTGCCTCCCTTCTATCTGCCTGCCTCTCTGCCTCCTTGTGCTCTATCAAATAAAAAAATTAAAAAAAAAAAAAGAGTGAGGCTAGTAGACGACCGCACCAAGACCTGCTCAGGCCATTCCGGAAGCCACCTAAAGGTGCTGCCAGCTTGGCCTATCTTCCCTCCTGGGGGTGTTCTTGAGCTTGGGAAGCATGCTAGGGGAGGGAGGACCAGAGAGCTGGGAGTTTGCAGCCCCTCGACCAAGGAGTGACAGGAACTTGTGGATACACCGCAGCTGCTGGGCTCTCAATGGGACCAGACAAGGGATACGTACAGGGTAGACCAGGAGTCCTGCTGTTACTGAGCCCCCATTGCCCACAGCACTGACCTCGTCGTTGACAAAATCTTTTTGGATTTCCTTCCCGTTTCTGTCTACCCTCACTGCACTTCATGGGGTCTCCTCCCATCTATACCACTTGTCTCCCAAAGCCTTGTCTAGGTGTCTGTTTAAGGGGAGCCCCAAACCAAGGCTCCTGCCCCTTGACTAGCGCCAGCATGTGTCTGAGGAAGCACTGTGGCCGCTCTGCCCATGCTGCCCCACCAGAAGTATTTTGTCCTGCCTGCACCTCTGGGAGTGGAAGTTGTGCCAGCCCTGTCCTCTGCTCCGTCCTCAGGGTCTCACATGCAGTGCCTGACACACGGGAGGCCCCACCCGGGATCCCGGGCTCCACGGGTGGTGGCACTGTGCTCTCTCACAGCTCGCACACTGTGGGTACCCCAGGGCACAGAGACGGCTGGCGTCCATTAATCCGGACAAGCAGCCAGGCCTGGGGCCTTTTCTGCTGACAGTGATGATTAAAACAAAAAAGCAGACAACGGAAGTCTGTCCTGGCTCATGAAATTTTCCCCAAAACTGCTTCTCACATTTTTTGTAGTGTGCCCCATTAAAGGGGCCTTTCTAGAAATGCTTGCTGACTATTCTAAAGTCAGCAACCCTGACCTGGGGTCCCAAGGCCAGCTTTGGATCTTTGTCTACCCTCCCCACTCAGTGTTACATACCTATCTTTCCTTCCCTTTCCTCCTCTTTCCTTTCCTTCCCTCCTCACTTCCCTCTTTCCTTCTCCCCTTCTTCCCCTCTTTCTTCCTTCCTTTCCTCCTCCCTTACCTCTCACTGTTCCCTCCTCCCTCTCTCTTCCCTTTCTCCTCCTTCCTTCCTCCCATTTTCCTTCTCCCTCCTTCCCTCCCTCCCTCCCTCCTTCCCTCCCTTGCATCCCTCTTGCTTTATTTCCCTTTCTTTCTCTAGTGCATTCTCCTGTCCCTAGGACCTCTTTCTGCCTTCCCTCTTTCTGTACCAGAAACTTGGGTTGCCAGGAGCTCTTGGATTTCCTGGGGCTCTGAAGACTATCATAGAGTGAATCCCATCCTAACACCAGTAAAGAGGAGGAATCTCCCCAGAGTGTGTGCCACGTCTCTTGCGTGACAGCAAATGGCTATTTCTCAGGGGAAAAGGAAAGAGGTGGCCAGGGTATGACCAGGTCCCTGTGGACAGATGACCATAGAGATCCCAGGGGACAGGTGTGGTTCATTAGGGACACTAGGGGCTGTTCCCAGAGACCTGCAGGGACCTTCTTCCTAGGAAGGCGAGGCCCTGGAGCAGTGCTCTGACTTCCCCACTGCCCTGCCCCTCCCTCTGGGGCACTCCTGTCCCTCCGCCCTCCCTCTAAGAAGGTTGAGGCCCCCTCAGTAGCCAGCTCTCTACAGATTTAATGTGCAGATGAGTGTGAGCCTGATGGGAGAGCCAGAGACAAAGGGTAACTTCACTTCAAATTCGCTAAACATCTTAAACCACTCCAGGGGGCTGAGGAAACCCGGGTTGTATTTTGCCAAGCACGTTTCCCCTTCATTTTCATACCCAAGTGTATTCTGAAGGAAATGAAATCCACATGTTTCTGATCATTTATACTTAAATCATCAAAATATTGCCTTTTAGGGGCTTTCTGTGTCAGGAAACCCTTTGAACCTTCTTCGCAGCAGCGTCGGCTGCCTGGTGGAAAGATCCACAGGAAGCGGTGATCTGTAGAGGCCAGTGGTGCTGACCCCGGCTGGGCCCCGGGAGCATAGATCGGACCCTTGGGGACAGGGCGGGCAGAGGTCTGGGGGCAGAGTGTGGGAGGCCGGAGGCCCGGCATCTGGGCTCCATTCCTGGCCTACATCCTGGACATGCTCTGGGACATTGCGCACACCCAGTAAACCTAGGGCCTCAGTTTCCTCCTAAGTCAATGGGGACTGTTAGGGAACTATTTGATGAAAATAATGTCTAGGATGGGAAACACAAGGATGAAAAGACACTTAGGAGGCTTGTGCACCAAACAGTGTGTGGACCTTTTGAGACCCCAATTCAAACAAACTGGAGTTTGCCTGACTGTACTTTATAGGCTTATATGTAGTGTGCCTGCATGTGTGGGCATGCTGAATCTTCGAGGATAAGTATGAAATTGTCGCTTGCTTATCTTTAAATATTTTGGTCTTTTAAAGACTCCTTTTATTTTAGAAACACACGCTGGCTGATTTCCCAATAACTCAGTGATCTAGGAGTTGCTTTACGACATTTGGGATGGGGAAGCTGGGCATGGGTTGAGTGGGGACGATGTAAGACCCTACACAGGGTGAGAACTGCTGAAGCTCAGAGGGACAGGTGGGCCATCAAGATGCTCTTCTCCTTATATTTGCGAATGGCTTTCACTTTTTAAGATGAAAAACAAACAGTAAAGCCTACATTTCCCTGACCATGGGGGCCCACAGATTAGGAAATACCTTGAACAGAAAGAATTGGCGTCTCCCAGTCCGTCAAGTTCAGAGTGCTTCTTGGTTGGTCATCAACCCCAATAAAGGCAGACACATTAATTTAGATTGGCCCATATGCAATTGACGTTTTTGTGGGCTAAAAATGATCAGTTATCAGCAACTTCAAATGGTGCAGCCTCCATAGAATGGCTCTGTTCAACCATGGTTACTGAGCTCTGCAGGGCTCCTGGGGCCCTGTGGTAAACGGGGGAAAACAGCACCAGTGTCCGGGGACCTCAGGAGCTAGGGCTGAGGGGATAGGGAATCCAGACTCTCACACCAGGCAGCTAGAACTTGAGCCAGAGGAGCTCAAACTGAGAGTGTCACAAAGGAAAGTCATTTTCTGTCTGAAGAAGTTGCCTCAGGACATTGGTCTACAAAGATGGGTTGGGTTTCAGCTCAGTGGGGATGAGATTGGGATGTTCCCAAGGGGATGACTTTAAGCAAAGGTGCACAAGATGGCAAGGCTAAAGGATATTGGTGCTCAAAAAAGTGTGAGTGAACTAATTATTTAATACCTAAATGCATCTTAGAATTCTATTTGGAAAGAACTTGAGCAGAACTTTGATCCAATATCAGAACCCATTATCTGTGTGACCTTGAATGTGTCACTTAACCTCCCCTGCATCTCAGTTTTCTCACCCAGAAAGTGGGGAAAAGAAACCTGCCTTGGGGGTATCTCATAAAGATCCAATGAAGTGATGTGAACAGACCACCTGGTACATGGTAGGCATGGGTATGTAAGCCTAGACGTAGACCCAATGCTGAAAGTTGATGTAGAACATGAGAGTAGTCCAGACCCAGGGCTAAAAAAAAAAATACTGTGGAATCAGCTTGTGTGGAAGACATACTCAGGGTATTCAGGAACATTTTATTTGACTGTTCGATATCAAAACCAGCTTCTTGTAAAAGTGCATGGGTGTGTCTTTGGAAATGACCTCCACTCCCATACCTGCATTCTGGCAGACTGCACCCTGAGGTGTCTGACCTCCACCAGCCAAGTGGCAGGACATGGCCCACGCTAGGCCAGTGAGACTGGCACAACCCCTTGACAAAGCCACTGACCCTTGAGGTCAGTCTTTGTGATTGTATTTTAGAGACAATGACTCCTACTTGCCTCTTTCTGAGTTACCAGCAGACCCACTGAGAAAGGATACAGACATTCCTTGTTCTTATAAAAATACATCCAAAAGAGGTCACAACACAATGATGGAAACCACTTATAGTGGCTTCCGGGAGCATGGCGTGTCAAAGGATCCCAGGGCTGAACCTGGGCTCCTCAAGAAGGAAGACTTCTGGTCAATGGCGTTATGTGTCCTGGGCTTAGAAAAGTGGAGTTGTGGCTTGCCTTGAATGTCTTTGATATCCGTTCTGGGTCTTCTCCCTCCTTTGTGGGCCATACAGATGCTTTACTTCCTATGGGAAGCCAAACCCCTTCAGGGAAACGTGTTGCTTTCAGAGTTCATGCCATGGGTCATGAGGTTGGTGAACTGATTTAAATGGGAGATCTCTTAAATGGCATGCTTCTTGGAAAAGGAAAAGCTCATCTCTGTTCAGCAGCAAAGTGTCTCCTTCCGTATATAATAGCTTACCTAATTCTGAGGGTTGTTGGGCGGACTGTATGAGTTAATAAGCATGCAGTGCTTAGAACAGGGCCCCACCCATAGCAAGAACTAAATAATAAGTATCAGCTGCTACAAGATCTTACTGTCTGGGATGTAGCTCCTGCAGCTAGCTAGCTTGGGCTTCTCCTCTAGGATCCCGTAGAGGTTAAACCATGAAGCCCCATATCAGCCTCTACCGATACTAGGCTGGCTATGTCCACAGGGAGCACAGGAGCCTTTGGCTCCAAGGTCCTTCTGCCAGCTCAGAGTCTTTCCCACAGGGTTATTCAGAGCCTGCCTCCTATGCCAAATGGGCCCCTGGATTACCACGTGGAGAGAGCTAAAAGTCCAGTCCTGCTGATGACGTTGCCCCACAGAGAGGCCACGGCCCTATCTGGTCCATCCCCTTCATGGTGGACATCATCTTGTCTGGCTCATCTGGCCTGGTGGGGATATGCTTAAGAGGAGAGGAATGTGACACAATTCAGACTCCAGATGGGGGATGGAGGATATGACCCAGATACCTTCATCCCCACAGGATACGACCAGAGACTCATCATTTCTTTCATAGGAAAGCTGCAACTAATGGTTGTCTGAGCAATTTGGCCTCTGGTTCCATAGTAATCTCCGCCAGAAACAGAACACTGTTGTTTGTGGGCACTGGGAGGGGTGACACATGACACTTCCCAGCTTGGCAAATCATGGCTGTGCCTTAGGTAATCATGCTTTTTGGTGTTTATAACAATCCCTGGAGGTAGAGTTTCCTGTGAGTCTCAGAGGTATTAAGGTACTTGAAGGAAGTCTTGCTTTGCATTCATGGCAGGGTCTAGAACCCTGATGTTTCTCCTGCCTGAGCTCTTTGGTCTCTCTCATTGGAGTGGAGAGAGACACAGGCAAGTGGGTCATAGCGGGGGACACAGGGGCAGGGAAAGAAGTGCATTAGTGGAGGCAGAAAGGTGCAGATGTCCTGATGTCATAGTCTTTGCCTGGGACACTGTTTTAAGATCTGAAGGAAGCCAGACTCCTATTTTCCTCCTCAAAAACAATACACTCTTCCAAAAAAGAGAGAGCAGAGAGAATGAGAGGAGAAAAGCAAGAGACAGACCAAGGAGGGCAGAATCCTAAATCTGGGCTTGTTTTAGGACATTAGGTCATATAATTTAAGGCAGACCCAAAGAGTCTGCTCGCTAGACAACGTCTGTCTCGGCTCCAGCTCAACAATTTTAACATAAACCATAGAGTCCTTAATCTATTTATTCTTTTCTGTTGTTTTTATCTGGGATGCAAAGCCCAACCCATCTAGGCTTCTGCTAAAACGAGCACCTCTCGGGTTCTGGCCCAGTGTACACAGGACATGGTGCCTTCTAGGGGCTCAGAGTCAGAGCACAGGCAGTCCTAAGGGATCTCAGCCCTGGCCTGGTTTTCAGAGCAAGAATGGCCTTTTGGGTACATGCTTCCCTTCTTACCAGTGATACTCATGGGAAAGGGGCTTCCGCTGTTTTTCTTAATTCATTCATTCATTCAGTCATTCATTCATTCATTCAATATGTAGTTAATGCACAATCGTTACATTAGTTGCAGGTGTGCGACATAGTGATTTGACAAGTCTATACGTTGTGTTGTACTCACTCACCATCAGCATAGCGACCATCTGTCACCACACGATGCTGTTACAATGGCCTTGACTATGTCATCCCTACGCTATGCCTTCATCCCCCTGGCTGATCATCCCATAGCTGAAAGCTGGTACCCCTACTCCCCTTCACCCACGTTGCCTGTCCCTCACCAGCATTCTAAATGTTTAACTCAGAGTGACTTCAAGGAACTGTGATGCAGGCAGCAAAGGGCTTGCAAGGCCAGAAATGGTTACAAAACAATAGAGCAAATCTCCTTCTCCACTCATGCTCCCCAATATTGCAAAACAAAGGGATCCTCAGGGGAGGGATGAGAGAGTTTTGTGTCAGATCCGCATGGTACCATACTGGAGGATGCCCAATTTTCCAAACTGTCACAGCTGAGTTTACAGGTCCAGATGAAATGGGTATATGCAAATTGTTCTGTTAATTGGAACAGAAAATTTCCTTGCACTTCTTGGTTGGCCCCTCCCTCTTCCCACTGTGTGTTAGGATTGGTGAGATCCTGTGTGTGGGCCCCTTGGGCAGGCCCCACCTCCCTATTCTCAGTGGTGACTTCCATGTCTCAGAAGCTCATCTGGGATGTGCCGATGACATAAATGGGTAAGCAGATAAACCATGGGGCTAAACCCTTTCAAAGACAGTTTTTAATTCTGTTTTGTATCAAAAGCCATAATCACTGCTGTGGGATATTTCTTATCGATGATTATACAGCTTTTGACCACTGCATGGTATGAAATTGTATAAAAAGATCGTGTGTGTGTGTGTGTGTGTGTGTGTGTGTCTGCTTGCCACCTGAGGGGTTTGGAAAGAGGACCTGGAGTTGGCGGTTTGCTTCACTCCGTCCATCAGAGTTGTGGAAATTCCCACTGCCCGGGTGTGGTCCTGAGGACAATGTGAGAATCTCTGAGCTCTGCACTTTGCTAATTCTGAGTGCTTAGGAGTGCTAATGGCAGCAATATTTTTATCAGTCGCACAACTGAGGTGGCTGTGGTCTGTGTGGTGGGAGGTCTGTCAAGGAGAGGGGACGGCAGGATGAACGCTCCTCCTGCAGGAGCCCACCTTCAGCGTGTGGATCAGAGGCTTCCAGGACACAGCAAGGTGAGGAATGAGCCCTGGGCCTGGGCCCTGCTGGGGTCCTCCCAAGGGTTGGGCACTGGGTCCCAGATCTCACCTATATCTGAGGAAAAGTCAGTTTTGTGGAGTAGGGCTGACAATCGCAACATTCGGCATTACGGATTCTTCCTCCAGTTATGGAGAACCAAATCATAAAATCTGGGCTGTTCCAAGGCACTGAATTCACCTGAGGAAGTGTGAATTCTGGTGGCATAGGAAACAAATTGGAAATCACAGATTTTAAACAACAAAACCCATAGTCTTCTTCAGAATCAATTGCTCAGCAGAATTCAGAATACCCATTCTCAGTGATTATTGTCTCAATATGTCCGATAAAAGAACCCTCCAAAATAATGCAGAAAATCATAGTTTGTGGATCCACGAGGCTAGGCGGGAAGCTTTCTCTTGTTGTTTCGTAACTATTTACCTGACATCCTTGTTTCTTATGCATTCTGCCCTACTTTCTCTTGTTGTTTCGTAACTATTTACCTGACATCCTTGTTTCTTATGCATTCTGCCCAGATGTGCTATATCCTGAGAAATTCCAAGGGACCCTAAGAAGTTGTGTTTGTAGAAGTCCCATGTGCACAGACACTTGCACCATGACAACCACAGAGCCCAGAGGAACCCGTTGCCCTAAGCGCCCTTGTGAGCATGCTTGAACTGTGGAGCCATGGGCCAGAGCTCTGACTATCAGATCAGGGTCCACACCTAAAGTTCTTACAGTTTCCAAACCTCTATGAGGATGCCATTCCCAGAGGACCCTTCCTGTGAGGTGCCATAGTTTTCTTCATCTGTAGGGCAGATTCATCCTGATCAAGAAGAAAGTCTAGACCAAGACTTCTGATCAGGACTGACATAGTCATAATTACCTATTAGTCATGGGCTACAATTTGAAATTGACACTCAGTTTTAGTCCAGAACCTGAATTAAAACAACATCAACAAATTATCTTTTTTTTAAGATTTTATTTATTTATTTGATAAAGAGAGATCACAAGTAGGCAGAGAGGCAGGCAGAGAGAGAGAGAGGGAAGCAGGCTCCCTGCTGAACAGAGATCCCGATGCAGGACTCGATCCCAGGACCCTGAGATCATGACCCGAGCTGAAGGCAGCGGCCTAACCTACTGAGCCACCCAGGCGCCCCATCAACAAATTATCTTGAGGACAATTCTCCTCCTTCCCTCAACCCCAACACATACATGGGAATTCTAGAATCTTGGGATTATCAGCAAATCTGGAGAGTTTCAAATTTTAGCAGTAGAATTTATCTAAAAAGAAAATTTTTCTGTCAAATCTTAATATGTGAGATAATTAAAATTAGGCCCCCTCTGATTAAAGCAGGGAAAGAGACTAGGAAGTCCAACCTCTCACCTTTGCCTCTTTCTTCCCAGAAGTGTCCTCTGGGGCTCTAAGATTCTCTGACTTCATGTTTTCTTAGATTTCTTTCCTTCCCCTCCCTCCTCCCTGACCCCATCCCTGCAGCTGGATGTGAAAGATTCCAAGATGGTAAAAACAAAATATGGAAGGAGCCTGAATCCTAGATTCATTGCTTGGAATAAGACTCCCACCAGAGCCCCTAACTCAAACTGGATTTTGAGCAAGAAATGAACTTTGGTTAATGTCTGTCTTCCCAACTGGGTGGCCACTTCCTTGAAGTCAGGAAGTTTGTCTATGCTGCATAGTACTTTTATTGGTCAGGGTAATATATGCCAGCTTCTGTGACAAACAACCCTCAGGTCAATGGCTAAATACAATGAGAGAATCATTCCCAACTGCTACCACTCTAGTGCACAGCGTCATTGTTTCTTACATGGATTATCTCGATGACCTCCCAACTAGTGTTCTCGACACCAATGCCACACGATTGATCCCTTGAAGCCTGAGGGAGGACCATAGCAGTTCTCTGTCAAAACCCTCCATGGCTCCCATCTCATTCAGAGCAGAATCCTATGTGGCCCCAAATTCCCTGGACTGCAGACACCTCTCCCTCAATATCCACCTACTGCCCTCTTTGCTCCTTCTGAAACATGCCCAAAGAATCCCATCTCAAGGCTTGTGTATTTTCTCTTTCGTCTGGCCAGAATATTCCTTCCCCAGATACCCTCATAATGCACATCTTCAGGTCTCTGTTGCAAGGTCACCTTGTCAGAGAGGCCTGTGCTGAGCATTTTATATAAAAGAGCACTTTCTTCCTTGGACCTCCTACCCACTCACCCACCACCAGTCCCACACTGGGTGCTTGTAGCTTCTATCTTCACCCTTCCCTCCATTACAAGCTCCAAGAGGGCAGTGACTTTATCTTATAGTTCACTGTTCTTTGGGACAAGTAATAAGTACTCAATAAATATTGTTGAATGAAAGGTGAAATATAGAATAGATAATCCTTTTAAAGAAGGAATGTGGTATAAGACTGTTTATGATACAAAAAAAAAAAAAAACCTGTGTGGGGTTGGGGTCAGAGCAAGTTTCACTGGGGTATCTGACCTTGTGGTCACCACTTTTACCTTGACAAATGGCTTCAGAGTGCTGCAGGACATCAGAATGTGCTGTGTACTCAGGAGAGGTGAACCTCCTAGACACTGAGGCAGGGGCAGGATTGTGGACCAGCTTTGCCTGCATGTGGCTGAGTTTACAGCATGTAGTGGCACTTCTCTTCAAGCCTTTATGAAGGAGTATCATCTTTCTTCATGGGAAAAGGATAAATATTAAGGAAAGGGCTTGCAACAGAGCCAGAGAGAGCCCCCTGCATCCTCAGTAGGCCCTTCCTGTATGGTTCCCCTACAGAATCAGAGCTCCCAGGAAGGCAGCCTCTTTTGTTCCACGAACCCCACCCCTTGCCTAGCCTGGCTGAGGGACCTGGAGTGGGCCTCTTGATGCGTGAGGTGAGCCAATCTGATTTTCTGCTTTGACAATATCAAGTCAAAAACATGAAAATTGCTGAGTGTATAGAATTATTCAGAAAGCAGATTCTGAGGTGGAATAGATTATAAAGCAGTTTTTGCTGTTAATTATAATTGAAAGCAGTGCCTTCAGGGGAATAAGCACAGGTCCCAAAAGACTGCAGAGAGACAGAGGAAGAGATGAGGAAGTGGAAGTTGTGCCATGTGTGTTCTCCTGCTACCAGAGCAATGGGGCATCCAAAGGCACACCTGTGGGCGACCAAGACAGCACGACAGCACACGAAAGCCTGACTGTGACAAAAACCATGTGTGAATGACTACACCCCTTGGTCCACCTACAAGGAGGTCTGGGGAGAGCTTGGGAAGTCTTGGGAGACACTCTGGACATGAGGACATTGAGACTTTAAGGATAAATAAAAATGTTCAATGAAGCCTTTGTCCCTAAGACAGATCCCCTGGTCCCTTGATCAATCTCCTGATTATCACTCTCCTAGATGGAGCTGTGTCTGGACAGGCTGCTGGTTTCTCTTTTTAGGCTCTTGATGAGTTGGCCTGGGGGAAAGTTCTCTAGGCCCTTCCTCTCCCTGGGCTGCTGAGCCCCGCAAGGAGGACCAGGGAGGATGTGGAACAAGAAGAATCTGATTCCTGGTAGTGGAGAACCTAGAACCCAGAGAACTCCAAGGATGAGCTGGAGTACCAGCAAACCAAGGATAAGCTGCACTTAAAAGAGAAGGATAAAAAAAAAAAGGATAAAAACATGGGTTGAACCCATTTGATGATGATGATGATGTTGATGATGATGATGATGATTTTAGCAACATTAGATAATTAACACATTGTGTTCTGATTCCTGGCTGCTTGGTTCCATATTTCTCTCTCTTTCTACCCTGGATTGCTTCTCAGTTTGGAGAAAGGGAAAAGGAAGCAGGTATGCAGAAAATAATACCAATTCTATTAGGTACAGCTAATGGTCTGTGGGTAGTCACCATGTGGCAGGCTGTCTCCTCGGTGATTTACACAGTGATTTCTGCCAGCAGGCCTGGTGTGGGCAGTGCACTTATTATAACCCCCGTTTTGCAGATAAGGATCATAGGGGGAAAAAGAGGAAAGAAAGAAAGAAAAAAGGATGGAGGATGTAAATTTAAAAAGGAAGGGTGGGAGGGAAGAAAGAAGGAAGAGAAGGAAGGGAGAGAGGAAGGAGAGTAAGTATTCAGTACTTACTAATACAGCTAATAAATAAAGGAATTAAAAGTCAAGCATACAAATGGCCAACAGACACATGAAAAATATTCAACATCACGTGGCATCAAGGAAATATAAATCAAAACCACAATGAGATGCCACATCACACTGGTCAGAATGGCTAAAATTAACAACGCAGGATACAACAGATGTTGGTGAGGATGCAGAGAAAGAGGAACCCTCTTACACTGTTTGTGGGAATGCAAACTGATGCAGCCACTCTGGAAAAAAGTATGAAGGTTCCTCAAAATGTTAAAATTTGAGCTACCCTATGGCCCAGCAATTGCACTACTGGGTATTTATCCAAAGGATACAACCATAGTGATTTGAAGGAGCACCTGCATCCCAATGTTCGTAGCAGCAGTGTCTACAATAGCCAAACTATGGAAAGAGACCAGATGTCCATCAACAGATAAATGGATTAAGAAGATGTGGTACATATATACAATGGAATACTATGCAGCCATCAGAAAGAATGAAATCTTGCCATTTGCAATGACATGGATGGAACTAGAGGGTATTATGCTGAGCGAAATAAGTCAATCAGAGAAAAATATTTATCATATGATCTCACTCACGTGTGGAGTTTAAGAAATAAAACAGATGAACATAGAGGAAGGGAAGGAAAAATAAAATAAGATGAAAATTGAAAGGGAGGCAGACTGAAAGAGACACTCAACTCTGGGAAACAAACTGAGGGTTGCTGGAGGGGAGGTGGGTGAGGGGTAACTGGGGGTTGGGCACTAAGGAGGGCACTTGATGTAATGAGCACTGGGTGTTATATGCAACTGATGAGTCAGTGGATTCCACCTCTAAAACTAATAAGAACGAAGGGAAGGGAAGGGAAGGGAATGGAAAGGAAGGGAAGGAAAGGAAAGGGGAAAGAGTCTAGCAGCTGACTCCTGAGACCTCATTCTGCATGGTATGAACGTGCCCGGATGTGGCTGTTCTGGGCCACAATAACAGCACTTCTCCATGGCTCAGCTTAGTGCTATGCATCTAACTGGGACTGACCGTAGAGCCAAACCCCAGACTGCTCCTGCTAAGGCCTGCGGGTCCCCCATCCTGTGTTTTTCTAGGCTATCCTCTGACCCTTCACAAGTCCCTGTACAACAGATCGGAATCTGCAGCTCCAGGCTCAGTGGTACCTGAAAGTACACATTTCTCAATATTATTCTAATGAGAGATGCTATATCCTTTATTTATGACCACTTTGTTCAATATAAGGGCACCATTCCAGAAATATCCATTTTATACATATATGTGCTACTTAACCCACCTCCTCCTGGTCAGGTGTTACCCAGAGCAAAACGTCCCAGGCAGGAGCCTCCTCTCTTTTCTCCACAACATCTAACTGTAAGACACCTGGGACCTGCCTCTACATAATGACTTGATGTCTGTAACTGCAGTTGCTTCCCTGGCCCATTGCCAAAGCTGGGCACACAAATGTGTCTGCACCATGTGGACCATGAAGCCATTCCCTTCCAAGGTCTTACCAGCTCTAGGCACTGCCAACGGGCAAGGGGGCTGCGCTTTCTGCACATGAGGGCCACCGACTGCTGTCCTTTCTCCAGGCTAGAGGACACTGTCTCTCCCTAGCTGCTTTCCAAGGTCTCCTCCCTCTGAGAACCACTCCTGCCCCAGGCACAATCCTCCTGCCTTGGGCTTGCAAAGAACAAAGGAAGAGGGATTACCCTTGGTTTTTGCTTTAAGTCCTGCTCATGTACTAGATAAGAGGAAGCACAGACTGCCCAGTTCCTTTCTTTCTTTCTTTTTTAAGATTTTATTTATTTACTTGACAGAGAGATCACAAGCAGGCAGAGAGGCAGGCAGAGAGAGGGGGAAGCAGGCTCCCTGACGAGCAGAGAGCCCAATGAGGGACCCGATCCCAGGACCCTGAAATCATGACCCGACCTGAAGACAGAGGCTCTAACCCACTGAGCCACCCAGGTGCTCCTTGAAGTGAGGTGCCATAGGGAGAGAAGAGGACAAAGCACAGAAGTCAGTCCTCATCCCAGAAAGTTTCCTTTCCTGGGGCTTGTTGTTTTTCAGGGGTTGGGGGAGATTCTCTTCATTGCAATGAAAAGCACTGAATTTTTAAAACCTCAGTGAAGTGTAGTTTCAGGGACTCTTCCCTTCTCTGGAACTTTCCTCCAGCTTCCTCTTGCTGGATCTCTAAGACATCCCACGGCCTTCATTCAGCTGATGGAGGAATCCATGGGTCCCCTCTCACAAGAAGGATTGTATGTAGTGGACCCAGCGCACAGGGCTGTGTTTATTTTATACACATATTTAATTGTAACAGCTTACCTGAGGCAAGAGAAGGCTGGGTGTCAGATTTCCCTTTTTACTTCTCCAGATTACATCAGAATATTGTTTCTGTCCTTTTAAAGAGGAAAAAAAAAAAAGTCCTAGACAATTTTTTTCTCTTTGCCCAAACCAATGAAAAGGCGGATGACACTCTGCCGCAAGTGTGACTCGATATCTGCCTGGCATCTCTTTGGTATGGAGGCATCATGACCTTGCTGGGCTCTTGGCTTCTGGCACCCTCCCAAACCTGGATGCACTGTGCAACCCTAAATAACCCGTTTCTGTGCTGTCTGACACAGAGAGCATTTCCCTGATGAATTACCCATGCACAGATAATCAAATAAATCTTTGTCTTACTACCTGCAGCCGGATGCCCCTGCAAACTGTCCCAGGTCACAGCACAGATTAAATTAAGGGCCAGAATCATGGGTGGGACAGACAACTCAGGCATGGCTCTCTGGGGCCACACTGGCACACACAGCTAGTTCTCTCAGCCAGAATGAGGTTTCGGGGGACATAACCATCACCAATTCTAGTATCTAGGTAAGCTTCGAGGCAGTGGCAAAGCACCAAAGGGGTGGGGAGAGAAGAAATGAGACAATAAATCAGCTTCCTCTGGCAAAAGTGAAGGTTTCACTTACCCCAAATCCCGCCCTCAGAAAAGGGTAGAATTAGGGGGTCTCCCGTGTCTGCCCTGCCCCCTAGATAGCAGTGGAGGCTTCTTCCCCCTTTCCTGACAGAGAGTGCTATCACAAGGCAGGAACCAGATGGCTGCCTTTATATTTCTTTTTTCTTTCTTCTTCTTCTTCCCTCCCCCCACCCTTTACTGCAATACTAAAGCCACCATAAAAAAGCAAAGTTGAACAGACAGAGCTAATAATATAATCATTCAAAACACCTGCAAACAGTGCAGATGGGCAATTTCTGTCTGCAGAGTCATCGGTGAAAGCCCGCCTCCCCATATGGGTAGTTCCAGAAGCTCAGCGTTGCCCAGGCTCTGTCCCTTACCTTAAGAAAACCTGCACAGAGCATATGCATGCTTTTTATAGTCGAGCTGAAGAATTGGTGGCTGATTATTTATGTCCTTCTGGTATGTCTTAGAGTCAGGCAACCTGCAAAGGGCCTGTCCACCGCAGTTCCCCAGGTGGAGAGGCACCCAGGAAGCCAAAGACCAGGGCTGCAGCCACACATTTGCAGTTTGAACACAAACAATGGCTATTGTCTGACGAGGACCCATCACCAACAGCATCATCTTCCTGCTCCCTGGAAATAAACAACCCTCAAAAGCCAGCATTCTTCTCTGAGAGCACAAAATGGGAATTTGTAGAGAAAGAAAAGATTTTACTGTACAAGCCTCATTTTGTTCTGTCTCAGAGCAGGTTCCCCACTCTGCTTCTTCTGGTTTCCTGCATTGGAAGTCAGTTCCCAGGAGGAAAGGGAACCGTTGGGAGCTTGTGCAGAAAGTAGGCTGTCCCTCAACAACAGGGTCCATTCTTTAAATCAGGCGCTTCTCCATCACCCCTGTTTTACACAGGGAGAAACTGAGGCACAGAACGGCAAGGAAATTTTCCCAGGTGGCAGAGGCAGAGCTGGACTCTCCATTTGGAACCAGGCACTGAGAGCCGGGTCCTTCCTCACTCTCCTACCCCTACAGTGAGCTGGCTCCATGCCTGTGTCAGGTTCCCTGTGGGTGAGCACAGATGGATGGGTGGGTGGGCGAACTAAAGGTAAAGCTTGCCTGCCAACGGGAGAGAAGCAACTGCAGAACCTGTTTTCTCTAAGGCAATCTAAGCATTCAGCTCTGTAAACATTGGTGAACGGCCCCTGTGTGTCAAGCACTGCCTGCACACTCATGGGAGGGAGAAATGTTCAGTCTGGGTCTCAGTCCTCAGAGAGCTCCCAGGTCACTGGGGCGGAGTGTTTGAACAATACAAGACAGAACCAGCCCTAAGAGAAGGCCGTATAACATCATTCGAGAGCTTGGTGGATGGATAGTTTAAAACCAGGATTTATTTGAGAAAGTCAGGGAAGGCTTTCTGGAAGAGGCAACATAGGAGATTTCTTCTTCTTCTTCTTCTTCTTCTTCTTCTTCTTCTTCTTCTTCTTTCTTCTTTCTTCTTTCTTCTTCTTCAATATTTGTGAATCCATTCACTTCTCTCTCTCACAGACTCTACCATCAGGGTCCTACATGTCCTCATCTTTCATCCCTCCTGTGGGCCATTTCTATTGGCTTCTTATTCTCTCTTCTTGCTTTCTCCCCAATCCATTCTTCACACTGTCAGCAGAGTGATCATTCTAGATCTAGATCTAGATTGTTCTAGACCCTACCCCTCGCTTAACATTTACCAGTGACTTCTCATTGATTGAACCAAATAAATATTCAAATCCTAATTATGGGAAATTATTTAGGATGTTTTGGGCAGCAAGTGACAGTAACAGAATCAACTTAAAATTACTTAAACCATAAGACACTTTATGATCTTATACACAAGTCCAGAGGTGAGAAATATTCAGATTTGGCTGACTTGCTGCTTCAATAACAGTATCAAGGATGGAGCTTCATGGTAGCTTTCCTGGTATCCTGAATAATGGCTTTTCCCTCTGGACCGAGACCCCTGGACCGAGGGATGAAGATATCTGCAGGAACTCCAAGGATCACATTTGCAGAATGCAGTAACCCAAGCCAGAGGGCAGAATGTCCCTCCTCTTTGTCCTTTTATAAACTCTAGGAAATGTTTCCAAAAGCCCCTCCATGCCTTCCACTCTTCCACTGGCACATAACTTTCACCTCCCATGGACCAGAATTGTACAACCCACTATCCTTTAAACCAATCGAGACCGGGAGGTTGGCACTTCCATTGGTCAGACTAATAAAGACTCATCTTTTGGGTTTTCAGGGAAAGTCAGGTAGGGCCTGACTTTCCCTGAAACTCAAGGTTGTCTTCTACCTGAACAAAATAAGGACCTCATGAGCAAGAAGGAAGGGACTTAGGGAAAGCATGACTCTTCAATAGACGACCAACAATGTCTTCCATGTTTGGTTCCAGGACTTGCCACATATGGCCCCAGCTGTCCTCCGGCCTCACTCTGCCCCACACTCTCCCTCCCCTGGTGATGGTCCATGAATCTTCCTACCCCACAGCCAGCCAACACACCAAGGTGCAGATGACTCCTGATACTGCCATGGTGGAAGGTGTCCCCATCCTGTGGAATCATCAAGACTGAGGACATCATTCCCTAGAACGCTGGTGGTGTAGGCCTGTTTGTTTGCTAGTTGTGTGTAGGTATGTGTCTGTATGTGTGTGCAGATACCTAACCACTAATTTGCTTTTCTTCTATTTTACTTGGCCAATTTTTAAGATATTTTTATTGAGGTATAATTTATATATTGTGAAATGCATGGTTCTTAAGTATATAATTTGATGAGTTTTGACAAGTGCTTACACTCACAAAACCCATATCCCCATGAAGATATAGAATATTTCCATCATTCCAGAAAAATCCTTTATGTATCCTTTCAACCAATGCTCCTCACTATCTCCCCAGACAACCAATGCTGCTATTTCTTTTATCATAAATTAGTTTTGCCTCTTCTAAAACATCATTTAAACGAAATCATATGTTATGTATTATTTTGTGTCTGGCTTCTTTGACTCAAAATAATTTTTGTTGAGGTTTATCCATGTTACTGGTGTATCAGTAGTTTATTCTTTAATACCAGGTGGCATTGCATTGTATATATATACACAATTTATTTATCCATTGCCCTATTGATGAATACTTAGGCTTAGGTTGTTTCAGTTTGAGGCTATTGTAAGTATTTCTCCTATAAACACTAGTGTATAACTCTTTGGGTAAATATCTCAAGTAGAATTGCCTAGTCTTATGGACATGATTAGCTTTCTTAAAAAAACTGCCAAAGGGTTTTCTTTTTCTTTTTTTTTTAAGATTTTATTTATTTATTTGACAGACAGAGATCACAAGTAGGCAGAGAGGCAGGCAGAGAGACAGAGAGGAGGAAGCAGCCTCCCCGCTAAGCAGAGAGCCCGATGCGGGGCTCCATCCCAGGACCCTGGGATCATGACCTGAGCTGAAGGCAGAGGCTTTAACCCACTGAGCCTCCCAGGCGCCCCTGCCAAAGGGTTTTCTGAAGTGATTTATCATTTTATATTCCACCAGCAAGTATGAGACTTCTGGTTTTTCCATATCCTTGCCAGGATCTGGTGCTTTGAGAATTTTAATTTTAGCCATTCTTCTGTATATAAAATGGTATTTCGTTGTAGTATGGATTTGCAATTAATCAAAGATTACTAGTATTGAGAATTTTACATGTGGTTATTGGCAACTATATCTTTCTATGTGAAGTGTCTTTTTAAATCTTTACTTGATTTTTTAAAAATTAGGTTCTCTTGTTATTTAATAATAGTTGTAAGAGTTACTCATACATTCTTTAAACCAGTCTTTTGACATATATATAGATAGATATAAATATAGATACCTAGCTATATGGATGGAAGGAAGGAAGGAAGGAAGACTGGATGGTCGGAGGGACGGTTAGATGGATGATAGATTGATAGATAAGTGTAGATAGCAATAGATCTAAGTAGATAGGATTCTGTCAAAGGACTGTGTATGGAAGGTGTAAATAATTGTTACAACTATTATTAAATAAGACAACCTAATAAAAAATAAAGCAAGAGATTTGAACAAATAGAGTTGTAGATATAGATATACAGTGGAGTTTTTCTCCCATCTTGAATCAGTTATAAGAAATCACTTTTTCCTACAAAATGTTTTTTTTGTTCAAGTTTCCAAATGTAGAGTCATAAAATGTCCAAATACTCTCTACCTTTTACGTCTCTACAATATCTGTAGTTATGTCTCCCTTTTCAGTCCTAAAATTATTTGTATCTGAACTTCTGTGCCTTGCTCTGTCTTGCTAGGAGTTTGTATATTTTTAGTCTTTACAGGAAAAAAAAAAAACAGATAAGGTTTGACCCTCTTTATTGTTTCTTTGTTTTCTGTTTCATTAATCTTTTCTCTCACCTTTACTGTTTCTTCTTTTTATGTTCTTTAATTTACTTTACTATCTGCTTTTTAGCTTTCTCAGTGAGGCATTCATCTCACTAGCTTTCAGGCTTTTCTCTCTACCACAGGTATTTAAAAGTCTGTACTTTTTTTCTGTCTTGATCTGTTTCATTTTCATTTTGTTAAATTTTATACATTTTCAAATTTCCATTGACTCATTATTTAAAAATGTAATTTTTTTCTAAAACCATGGGAGCTTCTAAACATTATTTTTGTCATTGATTTTTTAAACTAATTGCCTTATAGTCAGAGAATACTCTATATCCTTAATATCCTTTGTTGCTGGTTTTTTTTTTTTGCCATTATTGGTAGTTGAATTAAACAACTTACTATAGTTACACATTTATGAACCTCTCATAAACAATTGTTTGTGTACTTACTTTGTATTGTTTAGAGCAGTTTCTCGGATATGTCAGCTGCCCAGCTGTGGAGGATCTTGGGGCCATTTGGGCCATGAGCAGTTGAGCTTGAATGCAGTCCCTCTTGCTAGAAGAAGGTCAGTCCAGTACCAGGTGGATCATTAGTAGGCTACCAGGTCATTAGATTAGCTTTTTGGTCTCTATGCGTTGTTTGCATTTAAATATACACTTAGCCATATGATTATTTGATTTATAATTCTTTGGCTATCTCAGTACCTGGCACATAATAGATTTAAGTTTCTGTCTCTATCTCTTTCTCTGCCTACGCCTGCATCTATACCTATACCTATAAGTGTAACTATAACTATATCTATATATCTGTATATCTATACTATAACTATATCTATATATCTGTATATCTATACTATAACTATATCTATATATCTGTATATCTATACTATAACTATATTATATATCTGTATATCTATACTATAACTATATCTATATATCTGTATATCTATACTATATCTATATGTCTGTATATCTATTCCTCTAGGCATGGGAGGGGGGCATGGAGAATGAAGAAAAAATGAATTAAATGAATCTTAAAGGCAGAAGAACATGTCCATAGGCAAAGAAAACAGTGGTTTGACTGACACATAGACTGCGGTCATCTTTGTTTATATAGCGTTACTTGAGCATCTGACAGCAGCATTCCATTTTTCCTGGTGATGTCTCTACTTTTATCCCTGGTCCATGGTTTGAGTGTGGCTGACCCCATATTTTCCCCTAGGAGTGGACTTGTGTCCACCCAGTCCTGTGCAATGAGACCACAGCCCTCTTGACTACAGTGGCTGGTGCCGGAAAGGTTATGTGACCTGAGCCGGGCCAAGGTGACTTAACCTTTGCATTTGGTTGGAATTAATGAGAAAAATGTTCTTCCAGTTAGGGCTGATGTACTTGTAGCACCTAGTTCTTGACTTGCCAGGGAACACCACAGGAGGACGTCCTGCCTATGAAAGAAGCTCATACCTAAGAAACAGAACTAAGAAAGGTAGAGGGGCTGGGTACCAGTGACTTTGCTTATGAGTCTGCCTACAGCACCCTTGGAACTTTCCAATGGAAAGCACCAATAGGTTCCCTTTTCTTTTAGCTGAGATTGGGTTAAGGCTGTGCTTATAAAAGAGCCCAGATGAATACCAGGAGTGGCTCCTCAGGGAGTCTCTTTTATTAAGAGACTAGAAAGACCTGTGTTCCCACTTGTCTCCATCCCTACTTCAGTGACAGGGACACAGTACTTGGGCTTGTTTCACTTATGGTCTTTTCCTCTCTATACCTAAATATGGTCCCAGACCAAGAGTTGCCAACTACAGAGGAGTGACATGGACATATTCGTATTCCCTCGGTCAATTCTACAAAATTATATGGAACTCCCATTCTGTCCTGGCCCCAGGTAAAATGCAGAGGTGTTAGGAAGGGGACCTTGGTAAGAAACGTTTCTTTTCCCTAGAGGATCAAAGTTTGTTGCAAAGTGTGCTCATCTCAGCAATTGAAACTACATTATATTTTAAATCCATTGAAAAGCCAGCTGGTTAAGGGGACTACTGAGAGGACTACTGAATGAAAATAGATCATCTCCTTGGCAGATGGCATATCCCCTCAGCACTTCTAGTTTCCAAACATGGTTAGGGCTTTCCACTGTCAGCCTTGTGACTCTGCATGAAGGCTTTCACTGGTCACAGGAACATGGCGGGACCCACAAAAACAAGCATCGTGTACTAGGCAAGGTGTGTCTAGCCTGTCTCAACAAAGGGCAAGTGGTAGTTCAGGATAAACACCCCAGTTTCCTTGCCCCTCAGATGGGACAGCACAGAAGTGTGTTTTAGAGACTCCTGGAGTCTTCGGTTGCCTGAAATTCTATCTTGCTTATTGACACACTCTGCATTGGCTTCCCTGTCTCACTTCCTCTTTCCACTGCTGGTGCTTCCTGGGATCAACTCCCAAATAAATGACTTGCACTCAGATCTTTATTTTGGAATCTGCTTTTGAGGTAACCCAAACTAAAAATAATCACCCAATTCCTTTGCATATGACCATTTGTTTTTTAGATTAGAACATTTCCTTACCCTGACACTACCTCTTCCTTGGTTCCTTGGAAAGTATAATTCTCAAATTCATGAATAACTTCTGCTCCTCTCTCCCCTTCTACTTCACTAGTTGTCTGGCTGCCTTGGATCAGTGGGAAAACTGAGGTGTGAAAACTCTAAGCACACAATTCCCCACAACAAAAGCAGGTAATTCAAGTTCCTCATATTAGCCCCACCCCAACCCACTCATATTCTCTGCTAAGATTTGGGTCATTTACTCTTTTTCCTTACTAACTTTTAGACTGCAAGTGTGATTTGTGCATTATAGAAATTTTAACAAATATATAAAAACAATAGAAGAAAAATACTAAAAAATCAGCAATATCAAATTTAATGGTGAAAGGTGAAATGTTTTCTCTGCTAAGATCAAAAGTAAGGAGAAGAAGATGGGGAGGAGGAGGACAGGGGAAGGAGAAGGAGAAGTAGAAGTGGAAGCAGAGGCGAGGAAGGAGGAGGAGGAGGAGGAGGAGGAGGAGAAGAAGAAGAAGAAGAAGAAGAAGAAGAAGAAGAAGAAGAAGAAGAAGAAGAAGAAGAAGAAGGAGAAGGAGAAGGAGAAGGAGAAGGAGAAGGAGAAGGAGAAGGAGAAGGAGAAGAAGAAGAAGAAGGAAAAGAAGGAGAAGAAGAAGGTGAAGAAGAAGGAGAAGAAGAAGAAGCAGCAGCAGCAGAAGAAGAAAATGACAAGGGTGCACTGTTTTGCCACTTCTACATAACATGTTCTACCCAGATTCTAGAAAGCACAATAAGGTATCAATCAATCAATCAATCAATCAACTCCAGATTGTAGAAGAAGAAATATAGCTGTAATTTCATCTATAGAAATTCTTAAGGAATACACACAGGCTATGAGGATTAATCAGTGTCAGATATAAGATCAATATGCAAAAAACAATTTAATTTCTATACGTTAGCAATATACAATCTAAAAATAAAATTTTAAAAATTTCATTTGCAATAACACCAAATAACAAGAATAAAATACTTAAAAATAAATTTAACAAAAAAAGTATAAAACTTGTATAGTGGAAAACTACAAAACGTTGAAAAAATTAAAGATGATTGAAATAAAAAGATATCCTATGGTCATAGATAAGAAGACTTAATATAGTTAATGTGGCAATATTGTTCAAACTGATCTTCAAATTCAGTATACTCCTTATCAAAATCCAACTGTATTTTTGTAGAAATTACAGAAATTTTCTATCAGAAATAATTTAAAAAAATCAAATGGTAGTGCAAGGTCCTAGAATAGCCAGAACAATCTTAGAAAATAACTCACACTTCTCAAAACTTATTACATAGTTATATATTTTATAACTTATTGCAAAGTTATAGTAATTAAAGCAGTATGGTATAAGGTACTGGTATAAGGAATATAATTGAGATTCTAACCAATAAACCGTCATGTATAGATTCCAGGGTCAACTGAGTTTTGACAAAAGGGCCAAGACCTTTCAATGAGGAAAGAAGTCTTTTCAGTAAATGGTGCTGAGATAACTGGATACCCACATGTGGAAGAGGGAAGTTGCATCTGTACCTCACATAATACACAAAAATTAACATGGATAACACATTTAAATATAAGAACTAAAACTATAAAATCCTTAGAAGAAAACATAAGAATAAATCTTTGTGATTTGTGTTAGAAAATATAACATCAAAAGAATAAAAGACAAAAGAAAAAAGTAGATAAATTGGATTTCACCAAAATTTCAAAATTTTCTACTGCAAATTACAAAATCAAGAAAGTGAAAAGACAACCTGAAGAACATGGGAGAAAATATTTGAAAATCATATATCTTATTGACATATCAAGAATATAGGAAGAATACATACAACTGAATAAAAAATGATGAATAACCCAATTAGAAATTGGACACAGAATCTGAAAAGACAATTTTCTGAAGAAGATATACAAATGGCCAATAAGCACATGTAAGGATGTTCAGTATAGTTAATCTTTAAGGAAATACAAGCCCAAATTCTAAAATATCACTTCACATACACAATAGTGGTTATTTTTTAAATGAAAGGCAAAAGCAAGTTTTGATGAGAATGTGAAGAAATTGAAACCCTTATCCATTTGAGGTGGAAATGTAAAATGGTGTAGTCATTTTATTAAATACTGCAGTAGTTCCTGGAAAAGTTGAACAAGGAATTATATGATCCCATAATTTCACTTCTAGATATATATGCAAGAATTAAAAATATATACACTCAACACAAACCTGTACACAAACAAGTGTCCCTAGCAGCATTATTCAGAATAGCCACGAAATGGAAACAATTCACATGTCTATCAAATGATGAACGAAGAAATAAGATGTGGCATATTCAGAAAATGTAATATTACAATTCAGCAGTAAAAAAGGAATGAAGTACTTGATAGATGCTACAACATGGATGAACCTTAGAAACATTACACTAAGTGAAAGAAGCCAGTCACAAAAGGTCACATCTTGTATAATTCCATTTCTATGAAATGTCGAGAACTATAAAGACAGAAGGTAGGTTAGTGGGTGCCAGGAGTGGGAAAAAGGGTATAATAGGATGTAATATTGATTGCCTTGGGGTTTCTTTTTGTGGTGAAGAAAGTTTTCTCAAATTAGATTGTGATAAGTGTACAACTCTGTAAATGTACAAAAAATGGAATTATACACCTTAAATGGGATAATTGCCTGGTATGTGAAGAAGCCTCAATAAAGCTGTTTTAAAAAATCCCTGTGGATGCAAAAATTTTCAACAAGATCCTAGCAAATTGAATCCAACAGTACATTAACAGAATTATTCACCATGATCAAATGGGATTTATTCCTGTCTGCAAGTGTGATTCAATATTTGCAAATCAATCAATGGGATATACCACATTAATAAAAGAAAGGAGAACCATATGATCCTCTCAATAGATGCAGAAAGAATGTTTGACAAAATAGCATCCATTCTTGATAAAAATCCTCAGTAAAGTAAGGATAGAAGGAACACACCTCAAAATCATAAAGGTCATATGCAAAAGCTAATATCATCCTTAATGGGGAAAAACTGAGAGCTTTTCCTCTATGCTCAGGAACAAGACAAGGATATCACTCTCACCATTGTTATTTAACATAGTATTGGAAGTTCTAGCCTCAGCAACCAGACAACAAAAAGAAATAAAAGACATCAAAATCAGAAAGAAAGTAGTCAAACTTTCACTATTCACAGATGACATGATACTTTATGTAGAAAATCCAAGAGATTCCACCAAAAAGTTTCTAGAATCGATAAATGAATTCAATATAGTTTTGGGATACAAAATCAATGTACAGAAATCTGTTGCATTTCTATAGACCAATAATGAAGGAGCAAAAAGAGAAACTGAGGAATTGATCCCATTTTCAATTGCACCAAAAATCATAAGATACCTAGAAATAAACCTAACCAAACAGGTTAAAGATCCACACTCTGAAAACTATAGAATACTTATGAAAGAAACTGAAGAGGACAAAATGAAATGGAAAAAAAAATCCATGTTCATGGATTGTAAGAACAAATATTATTAAAATGTCTATACTACTCAAAGCAATCTACACTTTTAATGCAATCTCTATTAATATACTAACAACATTTTTCACAAAGCTAGAACAAACCATCCTAATATTTGTATGGAACCACAAAAGACCTTGAATAGTCAAAATAATCTTGAAAAAGCAAAGAAAAGCTGGAAGCATCATAATTCTGGACATCAAGCTATATTACAAAGCTGTGGTCATCAAAACAGTATGGTATTGGCACAAATGTAGACACATAGATCAAAGGAACATAAGAGAAAACCCAGGAATGGACCCACAGCTATATGGTCAACTAATCTTTGACAAAGCAGGAAAGACTCTCCATTGGAAAAAAGGCAGTCTCTTCAGCAAATGGTGTTGTGAAAACTGGACAGTATTGTGCAGAAGAATGAAACAGGACCACTTTCTTATACCATACACAAAAATAAATTCAGAGTGGATGAAAGATGTAAATGTGAGACAGGAAACTATTGAAATCCTAAAGGAGAACACAGGCAGCACTCTCTTTGAGCTCAGCTGTAACAACTTCTTACTAGACCTGTCTCTGGAGGAAAGGGGGACAAAAGCGGAAACGAACTTTTGGGACTTCGTCAAGATAAAAAGTTCCTGCACAATGAAGGAAACAATCAACAAAACTAAAAGGCAACCTATGGAATGGGAGAAGATATTTGCAAATTACATAACTGATAAAGGGTTAGTATCCAAAATCTATAAAGAAGTTATCAAGTTCAACACTCAAAACCCAAATAATCCAGTTTAAGAAATTAGCAGAAGACATACAAATGGCCAACAGATACATGAAAAGATGCTCCATATCACTCATTATCAGGGAAATACAAATCCAGACTATGATGAGATTTATTCCTCATTCCTCTTTCCACCTCACACCTATCAGAATGGCTAAAACTTACACCACAGGAAATAATGGATGTTGGCAAGGGTGTGGAAAAAGGGGAACACTCTTACACTGTGGATAGGAATGGAAACAGGTGTAGCCACTCTGGAAAACAGTATGGCGGTTCCTCAGAAAGTTAAAAATAGAACTACCTTAGACACAGCAATTGCAGTACTAGATATTTATCCAAAGGATGAAAAAACTCTGATTTAAAGGGACATATGCACCATAATGTTGCTTTTAGCAGCATTATCAACAGTAACCAAACTATGGAGAGAGCACAAATGTCTATCAACTGATGAACAGATAAAGAAGATGTGGTGTGTATTGGTCATCAAAAAGAATGAAATCTTGCAATTTACAATGTGGATGGAGTTAGAGCATATTATGCTAAGTAAAATATCAGTCAGAGAAAGACAAATACCATATGATTTCACTTGTATGGAATTTAAGAAACAAAACAGATGAACATAGGGGAAAGGAAAAAAAAAAGAGAGGGCGGGCGGGAAGCAAACCATAAAAGACTCTTAACTATAGAGAACAAACTATAGGATTGATGGGTGGACTGGGTGGGGGTGGGTTAAATGTATGACAGGCATTAAGAAGGGCACTTGTTACAATGAGTAATAAGACTGGGTGTTATATGTAAGTGATGAATCACTAAATCCCACTCCTGAATCTAATATTACACCATATATTAATTAACTAAAACTTAAAAAAACTTGAAACACTAAAAAAATTTAAACCTAAAACAAATAAATAAACAAGCAAACAAACAAATAAAAGAGTAAACTTAAAAAATATGCCCACTTCCCAGAGGTAACCACCATCAATATATTTAATAAAAACAACTTTCAATATGTAAATATACATAAACAAAAAAAAACTGTCATAACTGTGTGTAAAGCCTTTTCTTTGTAGTAGTATTACATAACCACTTGTGTCATTAAATATTCTTGTACAATATTATTTTTAAATCTGCGTATTAAGTTTATACATATAGTCTATGTATGTATATGCTTATATGTATGTATGTATGTTTATATGTATGTAATTTTCCCAAACAGCAATCTTGGCTAAATACTATGTTGCTTTCAATTTGTTGTTATAGTAAACACTTTGCTGAGCATATTTTAGCTACCAAGGTCAATAAGTATGCATATTTTGATGATATGAACTACAAATTCCCTGATAACCAGGAAAGATTCATCAGGTCAATCTCCCAACAGCAATTCAATGACATACCCATTTTCCCCCAACCTCGTTATAGCAGATATTAACCATTTAAGAAGTTTTTGCCAATTTTATTTGGGTTATTCTTTCTGATGATGAATGATCATCTATGTGCCTCAAGTTGAGTCTGCATAATGCCGAAAAAAAAGCAGAAAAAAAATAAAGTATTAGATACTTGATGAAAAGTAGCTTTTAAAAATCTGTTTTTCAGTAATTTGTTTGACTGATTCACCCAGTAAACTTACTTGTCCATCAGAGCACCCTGACGAAAGAATCCTGCTACTTGCCATATCCTGAGGTGATCAGCCCATGGGGCTTAGCTGGCTAGGCCAACTGACCTGCCACCAAACCTCATGCATCATGTTTAGAAGATCTCAGGACAAGGACACATGAACTTTTATGCATATAGCTTTGTCTCCCAAACTCATGTGCTTCTAGACAGAGGAGGCCATGAATTATTCTGACTCATAATCACACCCAACCAATACCTGGCATAGAGATATCATATATAAATATATATATACATATATATGTATATATATATATATTCTGAATACAGTATAGTGTACTGGATTAGATATAAGGACAGAAAAAGGACATTAGTCCACCAGGGAAACCTGGTGAAATCCAAATAAAGTATGGACAGTCAATTACAATGAACTGATATTTTCAAAAATATATCATAGTTATATAAGATATAAACATTAAGGGGAACAGAATGAAAGAGATTTGGGACTCTTTTTGCAACTTTTCTACAAAC